>CM046861.1:48125903-48284920 GCA_025617745.1 Heliocidaris erythrogramma
AGCCCCGAGTGAACAGTCTCCGCAATGCTTCTGATCGTAGCCGTGGTTTTCATTACATCAGGTTAGTTCTACTATTTTGAAAGTCAGGTTGTCATCTCTTTATCAGTCTGCAGCTAATGATAATTCATCAGCTTTTCTAACCTTAATCGACAACAAGAAGTATATTTTTCTCAATTTGTTTCAAGTATCCTTCTTGTGGCTACAGCCACTGAATAGTTTTAAGGGTCCACGAGTCATTTACCAGTGTTAGTAAATTAAAACATCTCAGGCTATGATTACTGATGTTGACGTTTTATTTTGACTAGCACAGCGGTCATATGAAAAATAACATTCTTGCTAATCAGGGTTCCACCTCACAAGTGGTAAATAAATAAATAGATAAATAAATAATCCCCGTATAACTAGTGACCTATATGAAAGGTCGTAGACCTCCTACTATCAACGACAGTCACACCAAATCCAATATTCGTCATCTAGGTAGAGCAACGATATGGAGAGGGGAAAAACATTATGAAACAATCGCTAAGGAAGTCTCCAACGGTCTCCTTTTTTCTATTCCCAAAGAAAGGATAATTTATCACCGTCAATTTTGATTGAAATAACCCCCTCCCCCCAAAAGAAAAATACCTTGCTGAATACTTTTTGACTAAAACTGGAAATTGTTATAATGGTTGTTGCAATGTCACCTACATGTTCATTTCAGTGAGTGAGTTCACGTCAGCTAAGACCCCGACATCCTGCAAACGCCTCTCGTATGCCAATGTGGAGCTGAATTACTCCCTACCCATCCACCCTCCCTGTGGAGAATTTCGGCTGAGCAACGGTTCAGTGATAACCAATATTCCTAAGCTGATCCCTTTACCGCTGATGCAGAGATGCCATAGAGATAGGACACCAGCCATGCCAGCTGGGCACCGAAACTGCCGGAGGCCAGGTAAAGGACACTCACTTTCATCGTGAAGGGAAAGTTCACCCTGATATTAAGTTGGTTTTTAAAGAAGTGAAAAATTACAGAAACAGATCAATGGAAGTTTGAGCGAAATCTGATAAGAAATAAGAAAGTTATGAATTTTTGAAGTTGTAATCGATCAAACACAAACTGGCAACTCCTTGAAGCATCTTGTAAGCTCCTCTCCCATTTGCTCCGTACACCCAAATTCATAAATGTTCATTTCCTTTGTTTTGGATGAGGGAATAGATTTGTATCACACAGGTTTTGTGTAAAAGCATATTAAGTGGAATGATTACATCTAGGGTGTATGTAGGATAAAATATTTTCTTTAGAGAAAAATGGAAATTCATTATTTTTTTCAGTACAGGGCAAATTAGACCGAGAATTCTGTCTCTCGTTCGTTAGCTCTCTAAGTGAAGAGCCAACGAACTAGAGACAGAATTTTTGGTCTAAGGCACATGGGAGACGAGCTCGCAAGATATTTGCCAATTTGTGTTTGATTGATTACAACTTTAAAAATTCATAACTTTCTTATTTCTCTTCGGATTTGGCTTAAACTTTCATCTGTTTAATCTGTTTTTTTAAGTTTTCTTTTTCGTTTAAAACCATGTTGATATTAGGTGGACTTTTGAATTTCATTAGTAGAATGGTCCATGATGTTTTTCTGCTTTGCCATTGGATATTATGTGAGGGAATGTAAAAATCTTAGTAGACAATATGACGCTGTTTTTTTGTTTGTTTGTTTATTTATGTTTTGAGGCGCTTTTCATTCAAAATGAATATTTGCGCTGTACTTTAACTCCCCTTTATATATCGTTTTTGTTATTTTGCTTTTTATTCGGTGAATTAACGATATATAAAAAACCCGTTAATGTCCTAACGAACGATTATCTCCTAAAATTAACATTAAGCGTTGACCATATCTAACGCATAATGTTACAACCAGCGCACAATGTCATAACTTTTCTCGCCCACAAAATCACATCTTTTGACGTATAATGTCACTAACGCTATTGGTTGTAGCAGGGGTAATGTCGCTGTATATGTTGCCATAGTACAACTTTTTGAGAGTTAGCCTAGATCAGTTGTCTCTCGAGAGTACTCAGAGATAATCTTGAATTCCGGTAATGCGGGCAAATAATATGACACAGAACTGGGCTACGAAACATTGTAGTAAATAGTGTATGTAGGCCTATAATACGCGCGGTGATTGGTTAGAATAGTATCACGTGACGTGCTATAACTTTGATTTTTGCACTGGCCTAATACACAATAACAGTTATAAATTAAATCTATTTATGCACCCTTACTGGACTATTATGAACTATAAATACTAAATTATCCATAGTGCAGGTCTAATTCGCCACGGCCTTCGGCCTCTGTGAAACAAAACTGCACTCGGGATAATGTAGTATTTGTTGTGCATATAATGCAGTATAGTGTATGATAGACCATGCACTATTAATAGAACTTAATTTGAAATAGTCTATTAATAAGCAAAGTAAATTTAAAACTCAAGCTACTAGTCCTGATCGCGTGTCTGTTAACACCAGAACACGTGGTTCCATGCATATTGTTATTTTCCGCAAGTTATCGCTGAAACACAATTTTCCTGTACTTATCGTTTGTTTCTTTATATTTTACTGGCAAAAAATCTAAGATAAGAGATCAAAGAGTTGATCGATATACAGTTTCATTATTTTTGGAACTCCCTCCCTAGAGATATACGAAACATTAAAGGTATTAGTACATTCACACGTAAATTGAAAATATCGCTAATTGCATTTTACAGAAATTTACCCCTCACTGATATTAATATGATTTTTTTGTTATAATACAAAGACTTCCAGATCCCGGCCCCTCTCCCCTGACCCTCCCCATCCTAATCCTCCCAACCTGCCACACACTGTCCGAATCCTTCTTGTTATGTCTTCCGTCTGTAAAACCTTCCAGATCCCAGTCCCATCTCCCCTGATCCTCCCCATCCTAATCCTCCCAACCTGCCACACACTGTCCTAATCCTTCTTGTTAATTGTCTTCCGTCTGTAAAACCTTCCAGATCCCGGCCCCTTCTCCCCTGATCCTCCCCATCCTAATCCTCCCAACCTGCCACACACTGTCCTAATCCTTCTTGTTTTTGTCTTCCGTCTATAAAACCTTCCAGATCCCGGCCCCTTCTCCCCTGATCCTCCCCATCCTAATCCTCCCAACCTGCCACACACTGTCCGAATCCTTCTTGTTCTGCCTTCCGTCTATAAAACCTGCCAGATCCCAGTCCCGTCTCCCCTGATCCTTCCCATCCTAATCCTCCCAACCTGCCACACACTGTCCGAATTCTTCTTGTTATGTCTTCCGTCTATAAAACCTTCCAGATCCCAGTCCCGTCTCCCCTGATCCTCCCCATCCTATTCCTCCCAACCTACCACACACTGTCCTAATCCTTCTTGTTAATTGTCTTCCGTCTATAAAACCTTCCAGATCCTGGCCCCTTCTCCCCTGATCCTCCCCATCCTAATCCTCCCAACCTGCCACACACTGTCCGAATCCTTCTTGTTATGTCTTCCGTCTGTAAAACCTTCCAGATCCCAGTCCCATCTCCCCTGATCCTCCCCATCCTAATCCTCCCAACCTGCCACACACTGTCCGAATCCTTCTTGTTATGTCTTCCGTCTATAAAACCTTCCAGATCCCAGTCCCGTCTCCCCTGATCCTCCCCATCCTATTCCTCCCAACCTGCCACACACTGTCCGAATTCTTCTTGTTATGTCTTCCGTCTATAAAACCTTCCAGATCCCAGTCCCGTCTCCCCTGATCCTCACCAGCATCCTAATCCTCCCAAATTGCCACACACTGTCCGAATCCTTCTTGTTCTGTCTTCCGTCTATAAAACCTTCCAGATCCCAGTCCCATCTCCCCTCATCCTCCCCATCCTAATCCTCCCAACCTGCCACACACTGTCCGAATCCTTCTTGTTCTGTCTTCCGTCTATAAAACCTTCCAGATCCCAGTCCCATCTCCCCTCATCCTCCCCATCCTAATCCTCCCAACCTGCCACACACTGTCCGAATCCTTCTTGTTAATTGTCTTCCGTCTATAAAACCTTCCAGATCCCGTTTCCGTGTCATATATGTGAGAGACCTGTAAAGTGCAATCAAAAAGCGTTACTTTGTTTAGAATGTAATCAGTGGGTTCATATTTCATGTGGAGATGTATCTTCCCGTCAATATGACGATACATCTGAACTATTTCATAACTGGCAATGTCCCAAATGTATTTTGCAAGAAATGCCATTTTGGAATATTGGTGATACAGATATAGATACAGGTGTGAATTTAAATGATATAAACTCTGTTGATACAAACGTTAAATTGAGTACACATACCTGTCCAAAAGGCTTCCCAAAAGGTAAAGGACTGAAAATTTCACATTTAAATAAACGAAGCCTTGGAAATAAGGTGGATGCTTCGCAATTATTTTTGAATGATAATCCATATGAAATACTGACCTTGTCAGAAACATGGTTAAGTGAAAACATTTGTAATTCATTTTTGCAAATTGATGGATATCATTTTGAAAGACGTGACAGAGATGGAAACGGAGGTGGAATTGGATGTTTTACACAAAAGAAGATATCATACGTTAGACGACCTGATCTCGAAGATTGTGAGTTAGAAATTATGTGGCTACAGATAAGACTATATAATCACAACTCAAAATATCTTGGAATTATATATCGCCCACCGAATAGTGGCAGTTCATTTTTTAATGACTTAGAAAGAAAATTTGAAGTTTGAAGTTTGAAGTTTATTTGTTCCACATTCCACATTTACATCAAAACAATTTTTCAGAAGTTATTTTACAAGCATAACTGTCAATTTCAAAAGAACTCAGATCAAGTATAATGTACAGTAAATAGGTAAAAAGTTTGAGAAATATATAAACGACTGGCAAAAGAGGGAATATGTCAAATGTGGGGAGCCTAAATAAAAAGCATTGCTTGTAAATGATTAGAAAGAAAATTTGAAGTTTGAAGTTTGAAGTTTATTTGTTCCACATTCCACATTTACATCAAAACAATTTTTCAGAAGTTATTTTACAAGCATAACTGTCAATTTCAAAAGAACTCAGATCAAGTATAATGTACAGTAAATAGGTAAAAAGTTTGAGAAATATATAAACGACTGGCAAAAGAGGGAATATGTCAAATGTGGGGAGCCTAAATAAAAAGCATTGCTTGTAAATGATTAGGCTCCCGTATAAAGTAATTCTGATTTGGATGCAATGAAAAGGGGGGACGGACTAGAAATATCAGATTTATAAAACGTACACGGAGAGCAAAGCTCAGAATATGGAGTAAAGAAACGAAAAGACGAAAGAGAAGAAGAAGAAAGAAAGAAAAAAGGAAAATAAGATGAAGAAAAGAAAAAGAGAAAATGAAGAAAAGCAAAAGGAGAAGGAGAAGAAAAAATTTGGAAAGACATGACAGTGTTACACAAGCAAAGTCTATGTGACCACCTGTACGATCCAACAAGATATGAATATTCATACATACATGTACTTACTTAAGAGGTAACACCTTAGCTTCCGTTTAAAAGAATTGTTGGAGGGGCTATCAACTAGTTCGTTATTCAGGCTGTTCCAGAATTTGGGTCCAGTAAAGGTGATTGTTTTGTTTGCGAAAACGGTGCGAGTTCGGGGGAGGTGAAAATGGTTTGTTTGCATAGTTGGATAGGAATGTACAGCATTATTGCGTTGAAAAATAGGGACGAAAGAATCTGGTAAATTACATTTCGAGAGTTCGTACATAAAATATTCCAAGATTATACAAGTACAAGTCAGATATCTTAAAGATCACATTGCAAGAAAATTCCATCAAAATAAATATTGGCTTAATACTTATTATTGCATAGATGGCATAAATTATACAAGGTTATCCAAATTCAACGCTTGGAAACATTTGAATTAATGATTATTATCAATTATAAAACGGTAAAATACAGCCCACGATATAGCAGCTGAAGAGCTCCTTGAACGCTGCTGAGATGTGTGACGACACACGAAGGACCAGTCCTGTCTAAGCAGACGATGTCCCATAACATCTGACACATTTTTCACTGCCTGTTTTGTCATCTCCTCTTCACTTATTTCTCTTACTTGACTAGCGTCAGTCTTAATGTTAGTGTGTTGCCTCACTCTTAACTTCGTGTATGGTATTATTTTGATGAAAAATGCAGCGTTAAAAAAATAAAGGAATCAGTCACTTGTAAACAAAATAAGACGCCATTGTATTTTCAGCTGCTTGCACCGGGGCATGTTCGGCGTTTCAAGAGGGAACGAATACAATCTGTGATATTATTCGGAGGGCTTTTCAATTTGAAAATGGGGTTTATTTCATTGATCATTGACCCTTCTCCTGTGTATTTACAATCAAACGGTTTTAGCTATCAGAATCAGTTTCACATTCCCTTTTAGAATGGTGTGAAATAAGGTCATGTTAAATATACCAAACTCTTTATAATTTGATAAATAATTGCATTGCAGTTACGTTCATTCATTATAGGACGTCGTCTGCTTAAGCAGGATCGATCCCTAGTGTGACGACATCAAAACATCGCTATATTTCTGGCGAATCCTCGGATATTCCAGATGCTTAGAAGAGCTTTTATTTATGTTGTTTTTATAATCATCAGATACGCAGTTGACATAAAACTTTACGATTGCAATCTGTAAGCTTCCCAGTTTCTAGTGATACATTAATTGCCATATTTGTGATTTTCTTGCAATGTGATCTTTAAGGATGTTACAATTATAGCAAATCCAACATTATTTACTATTTACATCGCATGATGTCCGCCAGGGTCAGTTCGTCTGTCCCGGAGGCAGGCTGCGGGTCGGAGCGCAGGGCGGATCCTTCCATTGTCGCTTGAGTTACTCTTGTTTTGGAGACCGGTTTCGGGGGTATGGCGGCGACCGACGTACGGACCCGGGCGCCGTGAGGCTCTGGTGTGGTGTTGTTTGATCTAAGTGAGGCAAGTGCACGGGTCGTCATGGTTTATGTTCCACTCCAAAATGAGTTATCATAAATCCACTATAATACCGAGGAAGCAATGTAGTATGAAGATGAGTAAAGTAGAGTCTATATCCAATAATGAAGTAGCATCATTTCGTCTTAGAATAAAATTGGGGTGGTGGCTACAGGAGCCGTATACTACACGTCCGTCTCCATCAAGGGTTTTTCAATTTAGAAAAGATTTCTACATTATCTAATGTTATTTTGATATTAGGTGACTGTAATTGAAACATGCTCACTCAAAATAACTTATCAAAGCAGATCAATGATTTGTGTGACAATATGCAAATGTCTCAGCTTATAAAAACCCCTACGCGCATAACTATTAATAGTACAACCTTCATTGATCAAATACTTGTGTCAAATAATTTGAAATTACTTAAGAGTGGTACACATTCTGTTGGTTTAAGTGATCATTCATTGATTTACCTTGTATTGAAAGAAAAACCACCACCTTCAGTGTGTTCTATGAGCACCGCTCGTTCATTTAGATATTTTGATGAAAATACCTTTAAAAATGATATTAGGGACATAAACTGGGATGACTTCTGTTGGAATTTCTGTTATGTTTTATGATGTGAATAGCATGTTTTATTCAAAATGGATGGACTGTAATGAGAAAAACACCCGTTTTCATATGTGATACTTATTTCAACAATAAATAATTCAAATTTATTCTAATACCTTCCTAAACTAAGGTCTCCTACACTGTAAGAAATAACTGTAGATTAACAGGTTTTTTGACTTGTAAAATTACAAGTTTTCTCTTAATACGGTGCCATTGTGAAATGGCAGGAAAATTAGCAATTTTCCTCCCATTTCACAAGAAAAATACCGTATTAACAGAAAACTTGTAATTTTACAAGTCAAAAAACCTGTTAATCTACAGTTATTTTTCACAGTGTACAAACATTAAAGTAACAGTGTTCCTATTGCCAAACTTTATTATGATTGTGGACCGAAGGTTTGACATTAATCCTTGGATCTCCGTGTTTCCTTTATATCATTAATATTTTGAATTGGAAATTAAATTATAAATTTAAATAATTTACAGAAATGAAATGAAATGTTATTTGCTCAATGCAACGATGTAAGTCTATTGGAATATTTTACCGAGATTATGCCTTTATGGTCATGTCAGAAATATTGTTTTTCACGAAAAAAAAACAATATAAAAACCCCAAACAAACTAACCCGAAAGGAGTAGTAATATCGAAAGGAGTCTAATAGATTGCTTAAACAAAAATAAAACAATGATAGTATGAAGAAAAGTGGATTTGTTTGATCATATGCGGGCCCTAATGACAAGCATGAATAGAGAATGAGAGAGCTGTGACGTTGTTAAGCAAAGCAAGAAGGATGGTCGGAATAAAAGGTTCTCACATAATGATAGTAAATGATAATAATAATGATAGTACGCTATCATAATAATGATAGTACGTAGTAGTAATATGGGTACAGAATAGAATTCTCGAGCGATACGTAGGACAAGGAGTAGGGTGTAGTTAGAAAATATAAAAATAGATGAATGATAGAATAATAATAGTAAATGATAATAAAAATAGTAATAATAGGAGTAGTATAGTATTGATAACAAACATATGGGCATAATAATAAGGGTCCAAGATTATGTCCCGAAATTAGTTTGGTTTTTGACATTAATTTTGTTGAAAATGAAGGGAGTAAAAATCAGCAAACGTGTGGCTTGTCAATTTTTCTCTTATTACATACCCGAAATGCCTTCTCTGTTGAGAATATTCGGCCTATTATTAAAGCCAGATAAAAAAAATTTTCTGGATGATTAAAAATAATATATCAAAAACTCTGATCACCACAAACACCTTCTTCCCGTCCCTAGATGTAATTCAAATTACAGCTTCGTAACATGACTGGCTTCCCTACAATTAAATGCAATACAGAGCGATATCGAAAATCCACCATCTTGAAATAAACTCCCCCCCCCCCCCACGCTTTGCATCCCAAACATTTTCACTTCTCAGATTCCATACCCAGATGTAATGACTCATTTTACATGGTTATGGCTTTCTAACTTGGTTATATTTATGTATTGCTCCCAAATCTTCTCCTTTCTATCTATCTCCTTCTTTCTTTCTCTTCCCTTTTCTTTCCTATTTACTTTTTCTTTCTTTCTCTCACTTTTCACACTTGTTATCTTATTATTTGTGTAGCGTAAATCTTAGTATTTTTGTTTTGCTTCCAATTATGTATCTTTTCATATATTTGATGCGATTCTATTGTATATATGCACATATATATCTGATTGTAAATTGACCCTTTCAGCCCCTGTGCTGCTGGTCAATCATCATATACCATAATAAATAAATAAATAAAATATATTTTTCATGCAAATAGATCCATATTTGTTACATTCATTTAGTTTTTAAAAAATATAAAAAACACCCAATATTGGTATTTAAACAGCTTTAAAACTACCATTTGATCAGACAGATACCTACAGGTAGCTTCCTTTGAATTTGTACACGTTCTGATGGGGGGGGGTGCAAATGAGAGCGGACCGTAATAATTACATACGTACATGTATGTAACTCTATGGAGCGGACGGTTCGTGGTGAAATATCTCCGCGTGTTTGCGCATCATCTTTTCCACAAACCGTCCTCTCTGTTTGTAAGTCAGTATTGAGACAAAAGTATTCTCCAATTTGAACTGAGCCTCTAAGGAGAAAAATAAATCATGTTCTTGTTTGTCTATCTTGACAAACTCTTATATAGAAAAATAACAGTATTATAAGAGAGAATGACAGGTTTATGCCAGTTTAGCTCATTATGTTGAGAATATCATATTACATACGACTTTCTAGTGTCTACTTATCGCATTCGATTTTTGAAAGATAAACGTTATTTAATAAAGTGACCGTGTCTAAATTTCAAATTTGCTTTTCATTTTATATAACAATTATTCATTGAATTGTGTGTTTTGCTGTATCATATTCTATAGTACATTCATGGTCATTGCGTTTCCGTGTCATGAGAATAATAAATTAGAATTTGTTCAAAAGCGGGCCCTCAAAATAATTGTAGGCTATAACGTGACTTATGCCAACGCCCTTGCCATAACTAAACTTACTACTCTATATGGTAGAAGAGATTCCCTTTTGCTAAGCTTTGGACAAAAAATCAAAAACTCTGATCACCACAAACACCTTCTTCCCGTCCCTAGATGTAATTCAAATTTAAGACAGCTTCGTAACATGACTGGTTTCCCTACAATTAAATGCAATACAGAACGATATCGAAAATCCACCATCCCTCACCTTGCCAGAATCATGAAATAAATTCCCCCCACGCTTTGCATCCCAAACATTTTCACTTCTCAGATTCCATACCCAGATGTAATGACTCATTTTACATGGTTATGGCTTTCTAACTTGGTTATATTTATGTATTGCTCCCAAATCTTCTCCTTTCTATCTATCTCCTTCTTTCTTTCTCTTCCCTTTTCTTTCCTATTCTTTACTTTTTCTTTCTTTCTCTCACTTTTCACACTTGTTATCTTATTATTGGTGTAGCGTAAATCTTAGTATTTTCGTTTTGCTTCCAATTATGTATCTTTTTATATATTTGATGCGATTCTATTGTATATATGCACATATATATCTGATTGTAAATTGACCCCTTCAGCCCCTGTGCTGCTGGTCAATCATCATATACCATAATAAATAAATAAATAAATAAATGTGAGCGACCTGTAAAGTGCAATCAAAAAGCGTTACTCTGTTTAGAATGTAATCAATGGGTTCATATTTCATGTGGAGATGTATCTTCCCGTCAATATGACGATACATCTGAACTATTTCATAACTGACAATGTCCTAAATGTATTTTGCAAGAAATGCCATTTTGGAATATTGGTGATAGAGATATACATGTAGATACAGGTGTGAATTTAAATGATGTAAACTCTGTTGATACAAACGTTGAATTGAGTACACATACCTGTACAAATGACTTCCCAAAAGGTAAAGTACTGAAAAATTTCACATTTAAATATACGTATTAGAAGTCTTAGAAATAAGGTGGATGCTTTGCAATTATTTTTGAATGATAATCCAAATGAAATATTGACCTTGTCAGAAACATGGCTAAGTGAAAACATTTGTAATTCATTTTTGCAAATTGATGGGTATCATTTTGAAAGACGTGACAGAGATGGAAACGGAGGTGGAATTGGGTGTTTTTATACAAAAGAAGATATCATATATTAGACGACCTGATCTCGAAGATTGTGAGTTAGAAATTATATGGCTACAGATAAGACTATATAATCACAACTCAAAATATCTTGGAATTATATATCGCCCACCCAATAGTGGCAGTTCATTTTTTAATGACTTAGAAAAGAATTTAGAAAAGATTTCTACATTATCTAATGATATTTTGATATTAGGTGACTTTAATCGCAACATGCTCATTCAAAATAACTTATCAAAGCAGATCAATGATTTGTGTGACAATATGCAAATGTCTCAGCTTATAAAACCCCTTAGCGCATAACTATTAATAGTACAACCCTCATTGATCTAATCCTTGAGTCAAATAATTTGAAATTACTTGAGGGTGGTACACATTATGTTGGTTTAAGTGATCATTCATTGATTTACCTTGTATTGAAAGAAAAACCACCACCTTCAGTGTGTTCTATGAGTACCTCTCGTTCATTTAGATATTTTGATGAAAATACCTTTAAAAATGGTGTTATAGGGACATAAACTGGGATGACTTTTATTCAAACGATGAAAGTGTAGAGAACATGTGGAATATTTTCAAATGTAAGTTCAAAGATGTTTGTAATCACCACGTACCGTATGTCACTGTTAGAAAACGATCTAGAGGTTCACCTTGGATTACTAACGAGTATTTATGTATTGCAAGAGATAGAGATTACTTTAAACGCAAATTTAATAAATCTAAAACTGCAAGGTATTGGGAAAAATATAAACAGTTCAGAAACAGAGCAAACATGTTGAACAAGAAGTTAAAGGACAATTAACCCCACGTGATATTCTAGATGCACCTATTGTCTGCTACGTCTTTCCATGGAGGCTGCCATTTTGTGCATGACACGGATCATTAGGTACCATATGCATTGATAATAGCCTACCTTTACAACAGATACGTCGCTTTGTTCTGATTGTATTACGATTGTTATTGGCCATGGGCCTAGATAATTGACGACCCATGAGTTCTAATAGCCATCCTGTAAAGCAGATTCCTCGCTTTGTTTTGGTATTGTTACGATTGTCTCCGTCCTTGACGTCAATTCTCCGTCCTTGACGTATATTTTTTATGAAGTATATTTTTTATGAACAAATTAAGACCTTTTATATAAAACTAAACTTACATTTCAGAATATGTGACCTTATCTAATATATATTTGTCCTCTAAAAATCAATTACAAGTTAACGATGAAGGAAATTTTACTTGGGATGAAAAATATGTTCGTGTACACATAAAGTAATGGCAGCCCCCTTATTATTGCTAGCAGACGATAACTTGGCTGGAAAATAGTGATTTATATCTATATCCTGTGTTTTTACATGAAATTGCATGTATCAAATAAGAGGCATATACTACACCATTCAAAATAAGCTAATTCATACGCTGAGGTTAATTTCCCTTTAAAGAAACAATATTATCAAAATCTTTGCATAGAAATGATACACTGTAAAAAATAACAGTAAAACTACAGGTTTCCTGGCCCTTGAAATTACAAGTTATTGCCGTCATTTCAATTTTACAGGCTTTTTCCTGTAAAACAACAGCAAGTTTGTTGGTTTACCGGAAATCAGCATTTATTTTCAATCGCCTGATAAAAAACACCGTTAAAAAACATTTTCTCATATTTTAACAAGTTACTCTGTTAAATTACCAAATATGTGGGAAAACACTTATATGAATATTCATGAATTTTTTAGTAAGCGTGTGGTTTGGGTTGCCCGATTTAGTAACTGTCACAAAAGGAATAAACAAACTATAAGGTACATATAAAAGATTGCTGTCTGGTTGTCGTTTATCACACATACGGAGCATAAACAGGGGATTACTTTGGGATTTTGGATTTTGGATTCTGTATTTTGGATATATTTTGGACATATACTTCGGATCATTTTGGATTTGCTTTCAGTTTGGGGGATATTCGGATTGCAGAAGGGTAAGCTGACATTTTTGGGCCGTTCACGCACTCTGCACCTGCACCATATAGCTTTTGTTTAAATTTCCCGCCAAAACCACAAATGGCGGGCGCCACTCCAGTGGCAGAGAATCAAACTCATCTGAAGCCCTCAGTAGATGATGGAGGTTTTCAAGTAATAAGAAAACTAAAATTAGCCAAAAAAAGGATGAGAGAGGGTAGTTTAAGTGATGTGGAGGAGTTGGCGGCGGATACCGACTTCGGCACCCCGCCGTCAACTCCGCTCAAAACAGGTGAAAACGCCAAAAAAACAGACCTTAAGGTGCTCTTAGTACCCATAGAGAGAAATAAAAACCTGAGCGCAGTAAATCAGCTAACTATGAAGAAAGATATAGAAAAGGCTTGTAGGTCTCCCCCAGACTACATTAAGTTTGTTCGAGGTGGGAAGGGGCTCTTAGTAAAATGCAGAAATGACAGGCAATATAAAGCCTTAACCCAGATACCGGAGATCGGCAAAATTGCAGTAAAAGCAGAGGAAAAAACCTACGCCTCGAAAGGGGTCATATTTGGGATTTCTCTTGAGACATCTGAGGAAGATATTCTGCAAGAGCTAGAACGAAGTAGGGTAGTGAAAGTTGAGAGAATGAAAAAAAGAATTGAAGGTGATTTGAAGCCCCTAAAAACTATCATACTGTTTTTCTCTACCCCTCAAGTTCCTGAATATGTTGAATTTTGCTTCCAGCAGATAAGAGTCAAGGAATACATTCCACCAGTACCCAGGTGCTACAAATGCCAAAGATACGGGCATTTAGCAATAGGATGTAAAGCCAAGGAGAGGTGCCCTAGGTGTGGCCTAGGGCATTCGGTAGAAAGTTGCGAGCTGGAGAGACAACATTTCAAATGTGTAAATTGCAATGGTAACCATTCGGCCGCTTATAAAGGATGCGAGTCATCGAAAGAAGCACAAGAAGTGCAGCAAATTAAAATACAAAATCGAATTTCTTTTGCACAGGCAGTGAAACTACACTCAGAACAAAATGAGGAACATAAGCAGGAAAAACAGTTTAAAAACTCAGAACTTAAGAATGTAATAAAAGAAAATGACAAAATAAATACTCGGAAAGAGAATTTAACAATTGTAGATTCCGATCAAACCGATATGGAAATCGTCTCCGGCTCGCAATTTTCTACCAAAACGGATACGACAAGCAATAAGTCTGAAAATACAGACCAAAACAATAGAAATTTCTTGAAAGGTGTCCCCGACATCACACTTGTCTCTTTCTTTATCAGATTAATCAGAATAGTCACAAAGCCAGATTGTAACCCATTTGATGAAATTACACATATCTTGAAAGATACACTGGGCTTACATCCCACCGTAGATGAATTACAGACCATTCATGGCCTATTCCACTAGCCTTGTTACACTCGTGGCTTTCAGCATTCTCCAGTGGAATGCACAGGGTCTTGGATGCCACGGGGATGAGTTAATTAGTTTTTTAAATCAGCAAACAAGACCCTTTGAAATTATCTGTATTCAAGAAACGTGGTTTGACGATGGATGTATTATGCAAATTCCAGATTATATATGTGAATATAGAAATAGACAAGGAGGAACTCGGGGTGGGTGTGCAATATACGTGTATTCTAAACTAAATTACAATAGAGTTTTCAAACACGATGATTTAGAAATCATATCATTACAAGTTTTATTGCATGATAACGTTTCTGTGAATATAGTCAATTTCTATAACCCATGTAACAAACTCAGCATTGGTTCGTTAAATGAATTATTTAACAATGTTGTGAAGGAAAAGCACACAATCATAATAGGAGATTTTAATGCACACAACACTTTATGGGGTAGCCAGAAAACAGATACAAATGGTAAAGTAGTGGAAGAGTTTGCAAACGAGAGAAACCTAGTTATTTTGAATGATGGGAGTGCTACTAGAGTAGACTACCACACGGGTAATTTTTCTTGTTTGGATCTAACCTTAGCCCCTCCTTGTACAGCTAACAAAACAACATGGCAAGTCCTGAACAATAGTTTGGGAAGTGACCATTACCCACTGTTATGCCAATTGAACATATTGAATGAGAATAGTACACATACAAAGATTGATCAATCCCAACAAATTTGTTCAATGCTATCCACAAAGAATGTAAATTGGGATGAATTTAGGCATCTAACTGAGGAACAATGGGATACCTTACAGAATGAAGGTAAGGTTATAGAGTACCAAACTTTCATGGAAACAATTAGGTTTTCCCTGGAAAAAGTGAAAGCACATCTGGCGACAAAGAAAATAAAGAAAAACCCCGTGCCATGGTGGAATAAAGAATGCTCCTCTAGAATAAAGGAGAGAAATAGGGCAAGGAGCAAACTGAAAAGTTATGTAATACCCTCTGCTGATTTAGTGGAGGATTTCAAGAAGAAAAGAGCTATCGCTCAAAGAACTTTAAGACAAGCTAAAAGATTATACTGGGAAAAATACTGTCAGAACATTGATCGTTTTACCCCTCTATCGAATATCTGGAGTATGATCAAAAGGATCAATAATGATGGTATTTCAACCAGGAAAAACATTGTTCTCATGAGAGAGGATTGTTCCGCAATCACTGACAGTGAAGTCGCGGATACTTTCGCCAGCCATTTTAAAACCATTAACGAAAGTTTTCAGGGCAAGGTTAATACCCCTGAACAAAAAGAAATTGCTAGCCAATGTGACGATATCATATCATCCTTTAGTGATGCACAGAGTAGTAGTGTCCTTGATGAACCCTTTACCATGTATGAATTAAGTATAATATTAAAAACCTGTAAAGAGTCTTCTCCAGGTAGAGATGGAATTGGGTATGAAGTATATCAAAATCTCTCATACAAAGGGAGAGAAGTAATGTTAAATATCATGAATAACATATGGGTAACAGGAATTGTTCCCACCCAATGCAAGCATTATGTTATTGTCCCAATATTGAAACCACACAAGGTAGCTACAGATGTTTCTTCCTATAGGCCTATATCTCTTACTACCTGTTTCATCAAAATAGTTGAGAAAATTATCAAGGAACGAATGACATGGTTTACGGAAAAACATTGTCTGTTACCAAATTGTCATAGTGCTTTTAGAAAAGCAAGAAGCACAAAAGACAATATAACCCAACTAGAAAATGACATTCAAAAGAGTATTGGTAATAAAGAACATACCCTGGCCGTTTTCTTTGATATGGAGAAGGCTTATGACAGACTGTGGAAGAAAGGATTGATTTATAAACTGAACAAACTTGGTTTCCAAGGCAACACTGTTAGGTTCTTATGGAACTACTTAAGTGGGCGCTCTTTCCAGGTCCGGGCAAATCAGTGCTACTCAGTAACACACAACATAGAGGAAGGGCTGCCCCAGGGCAGCTCACTTAGTCCTGTCCTTTTTAATTTGATGTTATCGGATATACCGATGGACGCATCTGTCAATATTTCGACATACGCTGATGACTGTGTAATATGGAAGAGTGGGAAAAACATAGATTTTCTGAAAAGAAAAGTACAAATCTACGTAAACAACCTAAATGAGTGGTTCAACAAATGGGGTTTTACCCTTTCTAAAGAAAAGTCTGTTACTTTATTTTTCAGCAATACTAACAAAATTGTACAGATTGACTTAGATGGGGTCCCTTTACCACCAAAGGAGGAACATCTATTTTTAGGTGTAATGCTGGACAGGAAGCTTACATGGAGACCGCATATAAATATGATTGTAACAAAAGCTAAAAAGAAAATAAATATCATGAAAAGACTAGCGGGAACTACCTGGGGAAGTAGCTATAAAAGCCTTCTGAAATTCTATAAGGTGGTCATTAGGCCACTCTTGGATTATGCATCTGAGGCATATGATTCGGCTCATGATCATGTGAAGAACTTCTTGCTGACTATTCAATACCAAGCTCTGAAGTTGTGTACAGGGGCGTTGCCGGGAACTTCCTTAGAATCTTTACAGGTGGACACGGGTGAATTACCACTCGACCTAAGAAGATCCATGCTTAGTAAGGTATACAAAGCAAAAATAAGGCAAAACCCCACACATCCACTCCAATCCTCCTTGAAGAACTGCTGGCAATTTGAATATGAAAAGAATAAGAAAGTGCGTAAACCATTTGGTTTGAGAGTTATGGAAGATGAAATATACATGTATCATGCAAACGAATCACTCATGTCTTTTACCCCCATACCGCCTTGGCATCTCTCTCCACCAGAAGTGTCATTGGCGCTACATGAGCTTGTGTCAAAAAGTGATAACATTTTTTATCAATACAATACAACTGTGGAGTATATTAATAAAATGTGGAAAAATAATCTCCATATTTATACTGATGGTTCTAGAGACCCTGCAAACGGCAGCGCCTCTGCTTGCTATTATGTGCCTGCAATGCGGGTAGTTGAATGTAAAAGAATGCAAAATTTTACATCATCTTACAGATCAGAATTGGCCGCAATTGTCTTGGCACTAAGGTGGCTTGAAAATTTGAATGTTTATAATAAAGTGGTAATTTTGACAGATTCTCTGAGTGCTATTCAAGCAATCAAGGAAAACAATAACGACAATTTCGTAAAAGAAATTATAATCACCGCTACATGTCTAAAATACAAAGGCACAATAATCTGCTTAGAATGGATCCCATCTCACTGTGGGGTCCAAGGGAACGAAACGGCTGATTTCTATGCGAAAACAGCCCTAAAACAAAGAATAGAGATTAATAATGGATTGAATATCCAAGAAACCAAACATATTTTAAGAATTTTCATACAAAATGAATGGCAGAAGAGATGGGACAGGTCAAACTCAAAATTAAGAAAATACCAAAAAGTGGTCTCAGAAAAACCATCATTTCAGTATCTCTGCACCGACAAAAGTAGTGAAAAAATGATTCACAGATTACGCTTGGCAGGTTTGGGTTTGAATGATTTCCTGTTTAAGACAGGAAGACACACAACTGGAAAGTGTGATTTTTGTAACGAGAGAGAAACGGTATACCATTTTTTATATGTTTGCCCTAGGTTTATCATTCAACGCGCCCTGTTACTTGCTGAATTAAATGTGAGCAATGTCTCTGAGGCGGAACACAAAGTGGAGAATCTCAGTGTCAAGACACAAGGTGCACTCGTCAGATATTTCAAAAGGACTCGTCGATTTGTAATTGGTTGCCAAGAGGGCAACCGTGTTAGTAAGGTGTAACCAAATAAAGAGAACGGAATCGAAGTAAATCGGATAGGATTTATGTTGTGACCATTGAATGTTAATGTGTACAATCATACTGTAATTTTTTTTTTTTTTTTTTTTTTTTTTTTGCTTCTCAAAGATGAAGCACTTAGTTATATACTAACTATAGGTATAGGTGCACTTTTCTTGTAATTTCACTTAATTGAAAGGCCCTTTAATGTCAGTATATACTCTACTTTAAAAAAAAAACAGAAAGAAAATCTGTGTACGTATTATTTTGCTTTTATATATTCGGATTTTCTAATCAGGTTCTATGAGGAATCAGAAAGAGCGCCCCCTGCTCACGTTTGAGAGACATAGGGAATACTTGTATTCCTAAGACGCCCTCGAAATGTACCTCGAGCGGGCTTGTCAGGATAACGTTGTAAAATCAGGGCAGGAGTGGTGGTCCTGCATGGTATCCTGGAATCTGTACCTTTCTAACAAAAACTAAAGTTAGACCCACGGATCAACAAACAAAGTATAAGTGAAAAGAGCAATTTAGTAAGGCAACAATAGTCAAAATTGACTAGTTTGCCTATTTTAAAACAACAACAACATTAAATTGATTTTAAGGCGTTGTGGCGTGCGCCTGTAATCCAGCTACCAGTGGAAGTTATAAACTGATTCAGCGGACCCAGGTTCGAGACTGAGTCACGTCTTTCGGATGGTGACGTTAAAGGTCGGTCCCAGACGTAAATAATCATATCTGATTGATACACGTCTGTAAAAACCCAATTACACACACACACACACACAATCTCGTGGTGTTACACTGTTGTGCGCCTGTAATCCAGCTACCAGTGGAAGTTATAAACTGATTCAGCGGACCCAGGTTCGAGAATGAGTCACGTCTTTCGGATGGTGACGTTAAAGGTCGGTCCCAGACGTAAAACATCATATCTGATTGATACACGTCTGTAAAAACCCAATTACATACACACAATTAACTAGATATGATATGTTTAGGATAGGATAGATTAAGGTTAACATAAAGCATGGCTATACACTAATAACTGTAAAACTACAGACTTTCTGGCTTTCCTTGAGACTGACTACAAATTATTTTAAATTTACAGTCTCTTTCCTGTAAAAAAACGGAAATATTTTTTACAGACTGTAAAATAACGTGCACTCCTGGAAATTTCCTGTAAAAATACCCACATATTTTGTAACAGTGTAATGATATAAAAAATCTTGGAGAACTCTTATCTCTATCGACCTATTTCTGCCCCACAATCTCCAAGATATTTGAGAATTCATAACCAGATTTACACGTATTTAAACATTCTTTGTTAAGTGAACGTTTAGGCCCGGGCATTCAATATTGACATGCTTGACGGAAATAGTTGAACATATACTAGATAATATGGACAAAGGCCTGGTCACTGGTGCTGTTTTTCTTGATCTAAAAAGGGCCTTTGACGTTATACCACATCACTTGATTCTCCAGAAAATGTTATCTGGTTCGAGTCATATTTATCTTATAGACAACAATGTGTATTTTTACAAGGAACTAAGAGCAATTTTCTGACTGTAAAATCAGGAATTCCACAGGGATCAATTTTGGGGCCATTGATTTTTTGCCTGTATGTGAATGATATTTGTAATCTACAACTACACTCTATGACAAAGATTTCATTGTATGCAGATGACACTGCATTATTTCATCATGGGAAAGATTACAGGCTTTGTGAACATAACCTCCAAAAGGATTTTTCTAAGATAGTCAAATGGCTACACTATAATGGTATGTTTCTAAATGCAAGTAAAACTAAAACAATCCTTTTTGGTTCTAAAAGAAAAATGCAAAATGATGATATTTCTATTTATTACAATAATAATTTACTTGATTCGGTTGAAAGTATAAAATACCTTGGTGTAACAATGGACAGATACTTAACGTGGTCGTTACATGTAAGAGTAATAGTTAAAGTAGATATTCAAAGAAAATCACAAATATGGCAATTAATGTATCACTAGAAACTGGGAAGCTTACAGATGGCAATCGTATAAGTTTTATGTCAACTGCGTATCTGATGATTATAAAAACAGCACAAATAAAAGCTCTTCTCAGCATCTGGAATATCCGAGGATTCGCCAGAAATATAGCGATGTTTTGATGTCGTCACACTCGGGATCGATCCTGCTTAAGCAGACGACGTCCTATAATGAATGAATGTAATTGCAATGCAATTATTTATCAAATTATAAAGAGTTTGGTGTATTTAAACATGACCTTATTTCACACCATTATAAAGGGAAAGTGAAACTGATTCTGATAGCTAAAACCGTTTGATTGTAAATACACAGGAGAAGGGTCAATGATCAATGAAATAAACCCCACTTTCAAATTGAAAAGCCCTCCGAATAATAGCAGGATGGTATTCGTTCCCTCTTGAAACGCCGAACATGCCCCGGTGCAAGCAGCTGAAAATACAATGGCGTCTTATTTTGTTTACAAGTGACTGATTCCTTTATTTTTTAAACGCTGCATTTTTCATCAAAATAATACCATACACGAAGTTAAGAGTGAGGCAACAGACTAACATTAAGACTGACGCTAGTGAAGGAAGAGAAATAAGTGAAGAGGAGATGACAAAATAGGCTCTGAAAAATGTGTAAGATGTTATGGGACATCGTCTGCTTAGAAAGGACTGGTCCATGGTGTGTCGTCACATATCTCAGCAGCGTTCGAGGAGCTCTTCAGCTGCTATATCGGGGGCTGTATTTTACCGTTTTATAATTGATAATAATCATTACTTCAAATGTTTCCAAGCGTTGAATTTGGATAACCTTGTTTAATTTATGAATTTATGCCATCTATGCAATAATAAGTATTAAGCCAATATTTAAAATCATTAAAGTTCTACTTTAAGAAAGTAGTAGGTACAATTGCCTGTATCAGAAGGATACGGCACTATATTTCTCGTAAGAATTTGATAACATTATACTATTCACTTATCTTACCACATTTAGATTATTGTGTTACAGTATGGGGAAATACGTCAAAACAAAATCTAAAAAAGTTGCAAAAATTGCAAAATAGGTATGCACGATTGGTTCTCAATACTGAATATTTCACACCCCAAAGTACGTTAATGAGTGAATTGAAAAGGCAATCAGTAGAGGAAAGACTTAAATACCAGAAATGCATTATGATTTTTAAAATTATCAATGATTTATCACCACCTTATCTAAATTCATGTATTAGCAAAAGACCGATATCATATTCCACGCGTTATGCTATGAATAGTCCCTTATTTAAACCGAAATGTGAAACAGATTTTAAGATGAAAACCTTAGCGGTTTCAGGGGCTAAACTATATAATGAATAGCCATGTAATATTAAAAATTGTAAATCTTTGCAAAGTTTCAAAAAGCAAGTGCTCACTTTCCAGTTTCTCTTATAATTATGCTATTCAGATAAATTGACCTTTTGTTCTTCATTTCATTTCGGTTTCTTTTAGTTAATATTGTTATTGTATATAATTCTTTATTCTCTTTCAGTATTTACATGTATATCATTAATTTCATTTCTTTTTATTGTAATGTTTGTTTTATAATTGTGTTCCCTCTGGAAGAGCAGGTCCAGAAATGGACTTGAAATGAGACTACCCTGTTGAAATAAAACTGAAATAAATAAATAAATAAATAAATATTCCATGGATATGGAAGAATCGATGCTGAGTGAGACAAATGTGTCGTGGCATACTCTAATCACGTTGGTTATATTTATCATCCCCCAAAACTGTTTAAAAACTTGAATTATAACATCGATGTCTGTACTAAAATCATGATTTCAGAAAAGAGTTTCTTCAGCTTCCATTCAAATTTGTACACT
Organism: Heliocidaris erythrogramma; assembly: GCA_025617745.1. Lineage (NCBI taxonomy): Eukaryota > Metazoa > Echinodermata > Echinoidea > Camarodonta > Echinometridae > Heliocidaris > Heliocidaris erythrogramma. The sequence goes on from CM046861.1 coordinate 48,148,200, forward strand.
GTCAGGTTGCGCGCAAGGAGAGCGGACGGTTCGTGGGGAAATATCTCCGCGTGTTTGCGCATTTCATCTTATCCATGAACAGTCCTCTCTGTTTGTAAGTCATTATAGAGACAAAAGTATTCCATGGATATGGAAGAATTGATGCTGAGTGAGAATAAATATGTCATGGAATACTCTAATCACATTGGTTATATTCATCATCCCCAGAAACTCGAATTAGAACATCGATGTCTGTAAATCACGATTTCCCAAAAGAGTTTCTTCCGCGGTCGTTCAGTTTGTACCATATAGTTACATACGCCCCGACATACGCACTAACAACTCAAATCGCATCCTCCACCAAGATAGCACGACATTTTCCCTTCTTTTTAGGCACCTGCCACACATGCGCTTCGGGGCCTTGTAATATAGAAGAGATATTGTAAAATGAAATAATCAGTGTTGCCATTAATGTGAGAGGGAGTATAGTGACTGAGCGAAAAAAGAGAATGTAGAGGATTTTTTTGTATTAGAGCAAACGTTGGCAAAGTAAATCTTGTTCTTACATTGTTTAACATTAAAATAATATTTCTTGTCTTGCGAGGGGCCCCTCTGAGGGGACAGAACAGATTATTGCAAGCAGGAAAATTAATATTATTGCCTTTTGAAACCTTGCATTTCGCATCACTAGAAAATTATTCGTTATACCCCTATCCGCCCCCTCCTTTAATAGTAGGAAAAATCTGCCACTTCGCTTTTGTCGCCACTGGTGGTAGACAGTCCTTGAGATACCTTGCTCCTTTCTGCATGTAAGGGAGCGGAGCGACCATGTGATGGTGATACCTCGCCTTTTAGAGCACTAGAAAGGTGATCGCAATATTTTTTTTTTGGAGGGGGGGGGGGGGGGTGTAGAGGGGAAAATATACAATAGACAGGGTTTCTAAATGTTAAGGAACATTGCGTCTATCAATACAGTAGGGACCGTGGTGACAGAGTGCGATTTGTTGAAATTTTTAATACTGAAGGTTTGCATTATTATAATATCACTGACAAGGCAGCTTATTATACATGTCATCCTTGTCATGATAGTAATGCGAAATCAATTAAGATGTAATTTTTTCTTCCGAGGGGATCCGGGGGAGTGGGTCACCCTTTTTGAATGGTGGGGAAATGCCCCATCTACCCACCCTCTTCCCCCGCTTCCGGTGACTATGGTCGTGAATGTATATAAAATGTACATAATGTGCATAAAATGGTGACATGTCTGATAACAGGCAACGAGAATTTGTAAGTTTAAGACTCTCCGACAAACGGGGGCGCTGCTAGCACAAAAACCAGTACACGGATCCACTTATAAACTCTCTCCTCCTTTAGTATACTTTTCTCTACAAATCTGGAAACTTTGGTGAAAATGACATGGATTTTTAATTTACAGTAGAGTTATTTTGCACCCATCCCATTCCTAGATATAGGTTCCGAGCAAGCCCTTGCGCAGTTTTTCGTGAGTTTTGCGAGTTTTGATTTTTTTTCGCCACCTGAGGGCGCTGCTAGCCCCCCTCTTTTAAAGCTTTTTTTAAACGTGGACCCCCATTTTTTAAACTTTCTTCTTCTGCAGTATACAATTCTCTACAAATATGGACAAATCTACGAATCTGACTTGGATTTTAAATGTACAGTAGAGTTATTTCGAACCCATCCCCTTCCTACACTCGTTCCCATCTAGCCCCGGAACGCTGCCACGAAGTGGGTCTCACAATTTACAATGTTCAAATGACCATTGAAAATTTTATCATATAACTTATTTTTTGGAATTAAAGTATCATATATATTACGATGCCACTTACCTAAATAGACCTTCGGTCCGCAAATCAGCTTTTCCTAAAAAATGTGTAGAGTCGATGAATGTCCCTTTTTACTCTCAATTTTCGAAACCAGTCCCATTCGCCATGTTGTTGAAGCAGAAATGAAAATATGCACTTGCGCAGGCGCCTATGAATATTTATTACAATGACGTCATAGTTTTCGCCACAGTAATAATGAATATTCATATATCCACTGTGATCTACCGATCTCTCGATCTTGTAATTAAGAGGCATCCAAGTAATCAAAGGACTGCTGATCGCAGCCCGAACGCTACGCTTTCGGGCTGCCGCAGTAAGTTCCCATCCAGCCATGCACAGTTTTCGCAAATTTTGTGAGTTTTTTTTTTTTACTTTTTCCGCCACATAAAGGTATTGCTAGCACAAAAAACAAGTGCATGGACCCCCCATTTTTAAACTTTCTCCTTCTGAAGTGTATAATTCTCTACAAATCTTGAAAAAATTACGAATCTGACATGGATTTTAAATGTTCAGTAGAGTTATTTAGAACCCATCCCCTTCATACGATCTGTATTATGTAATTCTTTACAAATCTTGAAAAGATTTCTAATCTGACATGGATTTTAAATGTACACTAGACAGGTCCACAGCCAAGCACGCACAGTTTTTGCGAGTTTTCCGAGTTTTGGACCTTTTCCGCCACCTAAGGGCGCTGCTAGCACAAAAACGAGTGCATGGACCCCCCCCCCCCCCTTTTTAAAACTTTCTCCTTCTGGAGTATATCATTCTCTACAAATCTGGAAAAAATTACGAATCTGACATGGATTTTAAATGTACAGTAGAATTATTTCGAACCCATCCCCTTCCTAGACAGGTTCTCAGCCAGTTCTTACGAGTTTTGCTCTGTGTGTGTGTGTGTGTAATTGGATTTTTACAGACGTGTATCAATCAGATATGATTATTTACGTCTGGGACCGACCTTTAACGTCACCATCTGAAAGATGTTGACATTTTCCGCCACCTGAGGGCGCTGCTAGCATAAAAACCACAATATTAAACAGTGTCTTAAAGTAATTATGATGTGTAGATTGTGCCGAGCTTTAAAAAGTAGGCCTAAAGATAAATTTTCAAATGTACCGAGAGGTCATATCCCAATTATGACTTTGTTGGTGAAAACAAAAATAAATGAAAAATGTATGGTTGTTAGAAAGGCTTTCATGTTTTAAAATGTAGTCGATTTTTGGTTTTGGCGCTACATGTTTGGAAGGTGCAGGGTATTACGGATATTCGGTGGGATTCATGATGAGTGCAATAATTACCTCTTGCCTGGGAAAGGATTAAGTATGGAATGCATTTAATGAGATATATTGTCCTGTCCTGAAGGGGAGAGAATTTTTTTTACAAATTAAAATTCCTCCCATTAAGCTACTTCATTGACTAAGCTGAATTGGTTATTTCTACAATTTTTGAATGACGCTGTTGTACTCATTACAATGGGCGTAGACACGCATAATTGTCCATTGTTGGTGGGGGATGATCTATTCGTCTTCCACCACTATACAATGGAGGGTGTGTTTGTGTCTGCGCCACTCATTTGTAAGGGATAAATGAAGAATTCGAATGAACGTCTTCTTTGACCTCGGTCAAAACATGCAAGGTGAAATTGGTATTGTTATTGACCATGTTCACTCAGTTCAGACTGTCTTACACTCAAACAAGAGTGTTATGTAATCTGTGGGATACATGTATGTGCAAAGACAGAAATTTATTTGTAAATGACTTGTTGTTTGATGCCCCTGTAAATGAGGTGATTGCACACTTCTTCTGTATTCAGTCAAGAGTATTCCCTTATAATTGTTTAAGTTCAAATAATCAAATTCATATAACTATGAATTATAATTTAGATTATATGGGGGTGAGTAATATTTCAAATAGCAAATATAGAGACTTTTTGGGAGAGTTTCTTGATAAGTTCGATTTAATTGATGTTTGGTGCAAGCATCATCCTAATAAAAGAGAATTTACCGTTAGACAGAAGCAGCCATTGGTGCAGAGCAGATTAGATTATATTTTTATATCATCCAAATTAAAAAAATTGGAAGGGAATCTGAAATTCTGCCCTCTATCACACCTGACCACGCTGGTGTTTTATGAGTAGAAGTTACAAATTTGGTCGATAATTTCATTTTTGGTAAATCATATTGGAAGTTTAATAGTAGTCTATGTTATGACAAGGATTTTGTCGATGGGGTAAAAAATAAGATTAGTGAAATAGAGGAAACGTGGCTGGGTCAAATAAGTAGTAAAATCAAATTTTGGGAGTTTTCCCGTGAAAAAGCAAAACTCAGGAAAGCAGAAGTTGAAATATTGGAAAAAGAAATTAAAGACTTAGAATATCGATTGACGTTTAATTTGCAAAATAACATTCAGGAAAAACTAGACTTGAAAAAAAAAATTAACTGGAAAAGCTTTTTGACTATTCTCGTCACGGCTTAAAAGGTACGATCGAGGGCAGAATGGTCTGAAGAAGGAGAAAGAAATTCTCAATTTTTTGAACAATTATTAAAGTCGAATAAAAGAAAAAGTGTGATGAAGGAAATATACAATAGCAATAATGAGGTGATACGTGATAGTAAAGGGATTTTAAAGATCATTGGGGAGTTTTATAAGAATTTATATGCATGTCAAAATAACGACATAACAGAAGATATTTACTGCAATAAATCATATATACCTACCTATTATGCTAGTCACTTGACTACGCAAACCCGTTCGAGAACTTAACACAAATGAGTCACAATATTGAGCGCACCCCCCGTAATCCTATTGTTCTCCCCTTCGCCACTCATGTGCGGCAACACGCAACGGCCATCTTCCTCTTTCTTGCTCGCCCCCGTCGAGTTAGGATGTCGAGTCACGGCGATCCTGAAATCAGGTCTTTTTTGTATCTTTTCAGCGCGCTTTCTCGCTCTTTAAAGCACTTTTCTGTACTTATTTTCGTCTAAGATTATAGTACTCTTGTATTTTTATGTTACTCTTGCCGATTGCAAGGGATATTTTTGATTCCTTTCCAGGCAAGTTATTTTCATTTTCACTGCCAGCCCCACGTAGTTATTTCTGTGTGTCTTGCTGGTGTTTCCGTTTGACCCGATCCGTTTTCGGTTCGGTGTTTGTTTTATACGGTTTTTATCTAAATTGTGCGTATCCCCAAATTTATTTTTACCTGCACTCTTTTAAAGTATTTCATATTTTTGCATACTATATTTTGTGCCACTACTGCAGGGCAGCTCACGGGCACCGCCCATGTTGGTCTGGGTTCTCAAACCCTAGCCCCCGGCCGATGCCAAGTGGGGGAGCGAGTACTGCCCGGGCTGTCTATATTGCCAGCTGATGGGAAGGCTCGAGCCAACAATTATGGGCGCTCTACGGAGCAACAGGTGCGGTCACCTGAGTGCGCGATTACTTCCGGTCTGACCTCGCAATGGCGAGTTCACATACTATTAGTAGTCGGTGGGCGAATACTGGGACCTCCTCCCGGTCTGCCCTCGCACTGGGTGCCTCAAGCGCCCGGGCCATGGCTGTTGCATCTTCTTGTTCAGCCAGTAAGGGTAATTTGTCCGCGACTATGCGTGACAAGGCGGGGACGCATTCGTCCCCGCCCGCTCGTTCTCATGCCTCAACGGAGATCAAATCTCTGTTGAAAAAGAGGGCTATAGAAAGGGTAAGAGACCGGCCGTCTCTTTCCCTTTCTCCGATCTTCGTTATTCCCAAGCGCTCGGGAAAACTTCGTTTGATACTGAATTTGAAAAGAATAAACAAATTCATTCCTTCAGTGCATTTTCGAATGGAGACTCTCGCCTCCATTCTCCCGTTGATCAAGAGGAAGGACTACGCGATCTCGATAGATCTCAAAGATGCGTATTTCCATATTCCCATTCATCGCGCTTCGCGCGATCTTCTGGGGTTTTCCTTCCTCTCAGAGACTTTTCGCTTTCGCGCTCTTCCCTTCGGGCTGCGCCCAGCCCCTCGGGTTTTTACACAGGTTGTAGCCGTCCTGGCAGCCTCGCTGAGGCGCCGCGGCCTTCGGCTATTTTGCTACCTGGACGACTGGCTCCTCCTAGCGGAGTCGCACGATCGTTTGTTAGACGAGGCTCGTTTGCTCGTCAATCTTACTCAAGACTTGGGTTTCCTAATAAATTGGGAAAAGTCAGAGTTAGTTCCTACTCGCAGCCCGGTTTTTCTGGGGGCTGTGTTAGACATTCGGAATCAATTGGCTCGGCCCAGTCGAGACAGGATTCTCACTATTGTCTCTGCGGCTCGCAAGCTCATTCTGGCAAGAAAGGTCAGGGCCAGACAGTGGCTTCAGTTCTTAGGATATCTAGCCAGTCTAGTCGATGTTGTAGAGGACTGCCGGCTCCTTTTCAGAGGCATCTCCTCAGGTTTTACAAACCTTGCAAGGATTTTCTTTTGGTCTGGATTCCAGTGCCAGTAGAAATCAAGGCATTTCTCTCCCGTTGGACAAACGGGGCGAGGCAAGTCCTTCCGTACCCCCCTTCCGTCGATCTCGGTTTCGACGGACGCCTCTCGGCTGGGGTGGGGCGGACATTGCAACGGCAGCACGGTTTCGGGGGATTGGTCTCATCTCGGGACTCTACCCCATATCAATGTCCTGGAGTTCATGGCAGTCTTTTTAACCCTGCTCCACTTCAGAAGTCGACTTCTCAGTCGTTCAGTTCTGATCCTCACGGACAATGTCACAGTGGCGGCTTATATCAATCGGCAGGGAGGCACTCGTTCTGCCACCCTGAATGTCTTAGCAGCACAGCTGTGGAGGTGGTGTCGTCGCATGGCGATCATGCCCGTTGCCTCTTTCATCCCCGGTCAGGAAAACCTCATTGCGGATTTTCTATCCCGGGGCAGGTGTCTTCCATCAGAATGGAAGCTCCATCCAGAGGTCTTTTGCCGCATTCGCAGTTGCCTGGGCCCACTGGAAGTGGACCTGTTTGCGTCAGCCCTGAACCACCAACTTCTGAAATACTGCTCCCGTGTTCGCGACCGGGGAGCTTGGGCTCTGGATGCTTTCTCTCTCAGTTGGGAGAATCTTCGAGGGTTTGCCTTCCCTCCCTTCCCGCTGATTCCGCGAGTCTTGCTTGTAATAGCTCCTTTTTGGCCCAGGAGGATTTGGTTCCCGGAGGTAATGAGCCTTCTGGTGGCTCAACCGTTCCTTCTTCCGCTAAGAGCGGATCTGGTGTTGCAACCCCTCTCGGGGATTCTTCACCACAGTCCGGCGTCCCTTCATTTGACTGCTTGGCCCCTGTCGGGGAATCTGCAAGACAGTCGGGTCTCTCTGAAAGCCTGAAAGGGCCGCTGACTTTTTAATGTCCAGTCGTAGTCTCTACTAGGGAAATTTATAATTCCCGTCTTTCAGTCTTTTTCCTATGGTGTAAAGAGCGGGATCAAACCCCGTCTAAGGCTCCTATTGGTTCAATCGCGGATTTTCTAATCTCGCTATTTGACAAAGGGAGGTCCATCTCTACTATCCGAGGCTACCGGTCTGCGATCGGTGCCATTCATTCGGGGTTTTCAGATGGTTCGGGGATTTCTAATTCCCCGCTGTTGAGTGGTTTGATTCGGTCTTTCTTTCTGAAACGTCCTTCTCGTTCTAAGTTAGTCCCGTCTTGGAGTTTGCCTAGGGTCTTAGAAGCCCTAGCCAAGCCTCCTTTTGAGCCGTTAGGTGAAGCTTCGCTTCACCATCTTACGGTTAAGACGCTCTTCCTGGTAGCCATTGCCTCTGGGCAGAGGCGCAGTACCCTTCATGCCCTCTGTCTTACTCCTGGCCATGTTCGCTGGGAGAGAAAAGGCGTTAGATTGATTCCTAAGGCTTCTTTCATTGCCAAGAATCAAACGGCTTCCTCTGGCCCTGTTGAGATTTTTCTTTGTCCGCTATCTGAATTTTCGTCAGTGCGTGAGGACAAGGTTTGGTGTCCTGTTAGAGCTCTCAAATGGTATATTGATAAGACTAAGTCATATCGCAAGGATGATCAGTTGTTCCTGATCACTCGAGAGCCTTTTTCTCCTGCTTCTCTTGATTCCATTTCTAGATGGATTGTCGAGGCTATTAGGGCCGCTGGCACAGAGGCTCTTTTGTCAGATAGTAAGCCCCATGCTCATGACACTCGTAGTGTCAGCACTTCTTGGGCTCTGTTTCAAGGTGTGGCGCTTAATGATATTTTGAAGGCTGCCTATTGGCGTTCGCCCAATTCCTTCATTTCTTGCTACCTTAGGGATCGCCCAATTCCTTCATTTCTTGCTACCTTAGGGATGTCCCTGCAGGTGAGGCTATTTTTGCGTCAGCTACCTTGAAGGCCGCTGTGTCTTCTTTGTAATCCTGTTCCCTTCTTCTCTTAAAACATGCCACCCGGTCTTTGAATGGGCGCTAGTCTAGCATAATAGGTAGATATATGATTTATTGCAGTAAATTTGTAAAATCAGCACTGATTTTCTTATTTACTATTTAAATCTATATACCTACCTATGACCCTCCCTCCTTCCCCTCACCTTGCAAGCAACATGTTTCTACTTGGGGTTGCTCGCAAAAGAGGAAGATGGCCGTTGCGTGTTGCCGCGCATGAGTGGCGAAGGGGAGAACAATAGGATTACGGGGGGTGCGCCCCGGGGGGGGGGGGGGCACTCAACCTGTTTTTGGATGTGGGTGTGCCGCTGCCAATCTCAAAACAGGGGGCTAAGGAGCTAAATGGTTAATTGAGGAAGCTCATTTTTGAGGGTCTAAGGAGCTAAATAGTTAATCGAGGAAGCTCATTTTTGAGGGTCTAAGGAGCGAAAGGGCTCATGGGTAGAGCTAATTTTAGCTGCTCGCGATCTCACTACTCTGGTACACATACGGTGTATGAGCTGAGTCAGCGGTCGCAGCGCTGTTTCTAACGCTGTACATGCCGCGCCACTGCACTGACTCGATGTCGCATGCAGATTGATCTCGCCGAGTCGCCGCTAGCACTAGTAATACCGCGTTCAGTTAGGGGGCACTAGGCCGCCCAGCTCCCCCGCTGCGCTGGCCTGGGAGGCTAGGGAGCGACCGTTCCCGGACAATGGGCTGTGCGCATTGTTTTCTCATATTCTAGGGAGCGAGTCGGGAGCCAATCGAGGTGCGGTTAGTGAAAATCTGAAAATCGCATATCATGGGAGCGACCCGAGAAGGTTGAAAATGGGGGACGTCACAGCGGCACATACATGTGTGACATATATATGTGAGTGCCCCCCCCCCGGGGGGTGCTCACAATATTGTGACTCATTTGTGTTAAGTTCTCGAACGGGTTTGCGTAGTCAAGTGAGTAGCATAATAGGTAGGTATATAGATTTATATAGTAAATAGATGATGTATTTTTTAAGTCATTGTATCAGCCTGTAGGTTTTCTTATCGCTGTAGATTTCGAAAAAGCATTTGACTGTATTTCACGTAGACTACTGTTCAAAGCATTGTAATCTTTTAAGTTCGGTAATGTATTGTGCTCGTGGGTTAAAATTCTTTATAATGATGTTAGTAGCTGCGTGATGAATGGGGGACACTCAAATGGATACTTTGAAGTTAAAAGAGGGGTAAGACAAGGGGACCCTTTGTCCCCCTATTTATTTATAGCAGCTATTGAGCTGCTTGCTCATTATATCCGAAAGCACCCTAGTATTGAAGGAATTCGGTTTGATACTGGAAAAATAAAGCAGGTACATTACGCCGATGATATTACATTGTTTTCTTAAAGATATGAAGTCAATTGATAGGGTGAAAAAAGTCTTCGAAGACATTGAGAAATTAAGTGGATTAAAAATAAATATGGATAAGACAAATTTTATCTGGTTGGGGGAAGCAATTGATATGCCCGGTGTACCTTTTTTGGGACATAGAGTACAAGACATAAAAATCCCAGGAGTTTATTTTTCACGTAATTCTAAAATAAAAGATGATTTAAACTACAAAGAGATATTAAGTAAAATAAAAAGATTAATAGGTTGGTGGAGCCAACGAGATCTTACAATGTATGGCAAAATCAAATTATTGAAAATGTATGTATATTCAAAATTAAGTTACGTATCTTCTCTTATATCTGTTCCACATAGTATCATTGAAGAAATTGAAAAAAATTCCTTTAATTTCATTTGGGGTGGGAAAGATAGAATAAAAAGGAAAATATTATATCAAGATTATTCTGCAGGTGGGCTTCGGGTAACTGACTACGAAACTTTTATTAAGACTCAAAGAATAATGTGGATCAAACGGCTATTGCATGGTGAAAAATATTTAGGGTGGAAACTAACATTTGATTACTTTTTTAGATCGATAGGAGGTCGAAGTATATTTCTTTGTAATTATGACATGAAGATAATGAATTTAGATGGTATACCCAGGTTTTATTTAGATATGTTAAAAGCCTGGCAAGATATAGATGAATGTAGACAATTTGAAAAGAACAAAGTCAATCTGAAAATTTTTAATAATAGAAGTATTTGTTTTCGAAATAAAATGATCTTTGATGCTGATCTTTTTCATAAAGGAATATTTAAAGCATCAGATATAACCGTTGGAGGTAATTTTAAACCAATCTCTTATTTTTACAACTTAGGTTTTACCACCGACAACCTGATCATGATTCCAAAAATATTTTCAGTCATTGAACAGGAATGGATACAGAGTGATTTTATACATGTGGGGTGCGAGAAGTGGGAGTGAGAATGAGAATGAGTGAGGGGGAAGGGGGGTGAGATGAGTGTCTAAAGGTGGGTTTGGGTGGGCCATGTATATCTTCTTCTAAGTTTTTTTTTTTTATCTTATAAAGAATAGTTTCAAGAAATAATGTATAATTTGATATTTTTTATAAATTCATGTTCAATGATCGATATATAGTATTTTTTTTCTTTCTAAAAAGAGCCTTTGTTCTGTTATTCCATATATTTTGGAAGACCTTATATTGTTTAAAAGTATAATTGGTATTTGTAAACTTTGTTCTTTAATTTCTTTTGTCTGAATATTATATATTATGATTTAATGTGATATTAATATATCGTTCTCAAGACGATTATTTGAAACAAAAGTTCTTTTTATTATTACTATAAAGTATTACATGAAAGAAAATAGTTATATATCTATGTCTAACGGTTGATGTATTGTATTTTTTTTTCCTTTCATCGAAAAAATAATCCTGTTTAATCATGGATAAGGTCAGAGAATTCTACTGATATTAATGTATTTCATTAAGTTTCATTGTATATGCAAATTATTTTATATGTGACTTATGATTGTTTCTTGAAATGTAATATTGATCTTGAGAGGGAGCAATAAAATATCATTAAAAAAAAAATGGACCCCCCCCCCCCCCTTTTTTTTAAACTTTCTCCTTCTGCAGTATACAATTCTCTACAAATCTGGAAAAAATTAAGAATCTGACATGGCTTTTGACAGAATATTGGGAATTTTTATATGACATTGGGAATTTTGAGGCCTATCAATGGCCAAAAACCTGCGATGACGTCATTCTACCTGACACCCAATCATGGTACACTTCTAAGCACATGGACCTATACTTTTCTATGCGTATTTGGGCTTCTCATGGACCAAAGTAACTGCATGCAAAGTTTGGTGAAAATGATTTCACTTTAACTGTGGAAGGTCCTTAAGCGCAGTAGAGTATATTTGTATAGTAACTGCGCTATATAAATGGGCACATTATTATTATTATTATTCACATTTATTTTCAACATCATCTACTTTAAGATGCAGAAAAATCCGTTTCAAAAAGTCCTGTCCTTTAAACGCGTTTTCATATGGATAGTGATCACAATATGCCCCGACGCTCTGATGTTCAAGTTCTACAATAATTCATATGCTAATTGGATAGTGATCACAATATGATGAACAAAATTGCAATTAATTTAATGACAGCAATTTTCACCACGCTAATTGCTATATTCCATTAGGAACAAAACTGGTTTCCATTGAAATGCATTGCTCCTATATTTGTAATTTGTCGGCGCTTGTTACCGTATTACCTCCTTCATTTTCACATCGAAATAATTGTGACTATTTTGTTTTTATTTTCTTAATAATATTTCGTCAGTTTGAAAATTTGCTTCCCCTCATAATGCATCCAAACACAACGGTTCGCTCCTATATTTGAATATTGTTCTGCGCTTGTCACTGCGACACACTTTTAATAATTATTTTCAGTAAATCATACAAGACCTCGGATCGAATAGATATTGGTCAAAGGAGTTTTTTTTTACTTTTTCCACCACATAAAGGTACTGCTAGCACAAAAACGAGTGCATGGACCCCCCCCCCCCCATTTTTTAACTTTCTCCTTCTGCAGTGTATAATTCTCTACAAATCTTGAAAAAATTACGAATCTGACATGGATTTTAAATCAGTGTACAGTAGAGTTATTTCGAACCCATCCCCTTCATTCACAGGTTCCCAGCCAGCCATGCAAAGTTTTCGCTAGTTTTGTGGGTTTTTTACTTTTTCCGCCACTTGGGGACGCTGCTAGCATAAAAACAATGGCATGGACCCCCTTTTTAAAACTTCCTCCTTCTGCAGTAGGCTATATAATTCTCTACAAATCTTGAAAAAATACGAATCTGACATGGATTTTAAATGTACAGTAGAGTTATTTCGAACCCATCCCCTTCATACACAGGTTCCCAGTCAGCTATGCAAAGTTTCGCTTGTTTTGCGAGTTTTTGACTTATCCGCCACCTGAGGGCGCTGCAAGCATAAAAACGAGTGCATGGGCACCCCCCCCCCCCTTTTTTTTTAAACTTTCTCCTTTTGGAGAATATAATTCTCTACAAATCTTGAAAAAATACGAATCTGACATGGATTTTAAATGTACAGTAGAGTTATTTCGAACCCATCCCCTTCCTAGACAGGTTCTCAGCCAGTTCTTACGAGTTTTGCTAGTTTTTGACATTTTCCGCCACCTGAGGGCGCTGCTAGCATAAAAACGAGTGCATGGACCCCTTTTAATTTTTTTTCCTTCTGCAGTATACAATTCTCTACAAATCTGGAAAAAAATTTACGAATCTGACATGGATTTTGACAGAATATTGGGAATTTTTATATGACATTGGGAATTTTGAGGCCTATCAATGGCCAAAAACCTGCGATGACGTCATTCTACCTGACACCCAATCATGGCACACTTCAGTGTCCCATAGAAAAAAAGTAAGCACATGGACCTATACTTTTCTATGCGTATTTGGGCTTCTCATGGACCAAAGTAACTGCATGCAAAGTTTGGTGAAAATGATTTCACTTTAACTGTGGAACGTCCTTAAGCGCAGTAGAGTATATTTGTCTAGTAACTGCGCTATATAAATGGACACATTATTATTATTATTATTCACATTTATTTTCAACATCATCTACTTTAAGATGCAGAAAATTCCGTTTCAAAAAGTCCTGTCCTTTAAACGCGTTTTCTGCAAAACAGCGTTTCGCCTCGAAACGCGCAGACAGGACGGTTCGTGGTGCGGGCGACGAATTGTTACTTGGAAAATGCAATTGAAATGAAATAAAGTCTATGACATCTAAAATCCAAAACGTTGTAGCACATTTGCTTTGTTTGTTTGTTGCTGTATATCTGATCATAGCTTCAAAATTTTCGGCACGAGGCCAAATATGCTATTCTGCCCCGACGCTCTGATGTTCAAGTTCTACAATAATTCATATGCTAATTATTGGATAGTGATCACAATATGATGAACAAAATTGCAATTAATTTAATGACAGCAATTTTCACCACGCTATTTTCAAATTGCTATATTTCATTAGGAACAAAACTGGTTTCCATTGAAAAGCATTGCTCCTATATTTGTAATTTGTCGGCGCTTGTTACCGTATTACCTCCTTCATTTTCACATCGAAATAGGAAGCGCATGTTCGTATCAAGGATGGTGATTAAGCCTAGATCAATTGTTTCGCAAGAATATTCAAAGTTAATATTGGTAATGCGGAAAAATAATATGACACAGAACCAAAACTTACTCTGAGGCCCGAATTCACAAAGGAGGTTTGTTTACCATGGTTTAAAGAGCTCATATTGAGAAAAGAAGCGGTATGCGTTTTTATTTGGTAATATTAAAATCTGTGTATCAAAGAAAACAATCCTTTTTAAATTTTTCAAATAGCTCAATTATAAAGTGCAATTTTTTAAAATAAAAAAGTATTTGAAGATAAATTTCTGAACAATTCAATGACCTTTACCTTCATATTCTAAATGTGTGATCTTATCGAGTGGGAAATATTTTTCTCCAAGTATTTTAAGATAAATTTCTCAACAATTCAATGACTTATACCTTCGTATTTAAAATGTTTAACTATTAATTTTACAAAATATTATTTTTGAGGGTTTGAAATTGTCTCGCAGTCCAATTTCGGCAAAATCCTAGCTTATTTACTTTTCTATGCAAATTAGCACTGACGTCATTGGGTAGAGTCGTATGCAATATGACCTCCGTGCGCGGTACACTGCTACATAACATAGCATTGACTGGCAACCGAGAGTGAGTGAAGAGAAACTTTGCTCGACATGATTTTTATACTTCAAAATTATGTTTCCAACTAGTTTACATTTTATTCCAACAAGCAACCATTTTTCAGACAGCTCGCACAAGTTTACATGCACGAAAACTTTAAAAAGTCGGAGCCGACTTGCTTTCCATCGCAGGCAATCATACCCAGTAGTCAGACCCGTACACATAAGCTACATGTAGGCCTACAGCGATGAGGTGAAACCCCGTAGGGCTCCGCTTGAGAACTGGGCTAGATCTCATACACTACTGAGTACTGTGGAAGAAAAGAACATAGCTACTCTACGAGAATCGCTCTTTTCTTCCTAATATTGGTCACAGCAGTGAAATATCTGGTGAAACACCTAATAAAGGTTGGTTTTAACTGGTCACTTGACATTTTTGGAAAAAACGATACTATGACTTCGAACTGAGTCCACAAAATCAGCGCATGAACGACCATGACCCATGTCGGCATTGATTCAATACAATTGAATACAATTTCACAATACGGCGAAAGTTGCTCATAATAGTTCTCAGTCTGACTTCCGACAGTGGTCTCCTGCGGCTTGTTGTTGATGTTTTTGAATAGTCGATGCTCTGTATTGTGGGCAAGACATCCTTCTTCAACATAACCTTGTAGTTTGGGCCAGCTACATCTCCAAAGTCAGTCTTGCAGTGACGTTCGAAGGCTGATTGTTTCGAAATGGTCGCTACAAATTCGTGCATGCTTCCTGTATGTTGCTGCTGTGAAATCTTTTCGCCGAATTTTCACAAACTTCACACACAAATTCCGTTGCTGATTGAGCTTTGGAAAAGTGAAGAAACTGATGTTGGGGTTCGTCGAAGTATTGTAAACACCCCCCCCCCCCACAACGCTATTTCATGGCATTTTGCCACAAAACGTAGAAAAGAAAGCGACTTTCGTTGATGTTGGTTTTACACACGATTTCAATAGCGCGCGTTATGCATGCACCGGATGTTATTGACCTGGGGGTGTTTCATAAAGCTGTTCGTAAAGTTACGAATGACTTTACGAACGACTGGAACATGTTCTTGGGTGCTATACTAATTACTATTACTAATCAGATTCTCAATCATTTAGAACAAGAACTGATCACCAGTCGTTCGTAAAGTCGTGCGTAAAAACTCTACCCAGCAGTGGCGTATCAAGGGGGGGGGGGGGGCGCAACAGGCGCCCCCCCTATTGGACGTCGTAAAAAATTGGGAAATCCTGGATACGCCGCGCCCCGTGACGTCATAGCAAGTCAACCCCGCTTCGATGTTTATCGGTGTGTTTGAGAAATCTGGCTCAATAAGGGAAATAATCAAGGGTACATTTTATGCAAAAAAAAATCTATTTAATTTGCTAAAATTGATGAAACCTTTATTTCAATATGTTTATTATTTATTTACAAACCATATTCTTGCAATTGGGGTCGGAAAAAATCAACATAATTATGAGCTCTTTAAACCCCCTCCTGGGTTTTTAAGCGTACGTGCGCATGGAATCCGATCCAATCATGTATTTTATTTGAGCGCGCGTATTGGCAATGTGCGCTTATTTTACGCTTATTTTCGTACGTTTACGGATGTTTAAACCTTACCCATGGTTCAAACCTCCTTTGTGAATTCGGACCTCATGTTCAGGGCTATTATATATGTGGTGTATTTGCATAATGATATGCCTCTTGTAAGTGGTACGCATGCGCGGTGGCACGTATAGCGCGCAATAAACACACGTGAACTGGTAGAACTTGTGTCTTGGTTTACTTTGTCAGTGCCCCTCCAAATATCCTACAAATTGGCGACGAGGACTGTGAAGCTGAACTCAACTGATAACCTTTTGTTTGAAAGGAGTGCATAAACAGTTTGGAGGGGGAACGATCCTCGTGGGAGATCGGATTGTGACATTTTTCAGCCTACAGTTACCGTTGATTGTAGATGGAACTGCGTCAGTGCGTGAGTAACTTTCGCAACACGTACCGTACATGTAGTACGTCCCACTGACTTTCTACGTAGACTCGTGTGTGTGTGTGTAGTTTGTACACAAACAAGATGGCGGCGCCCAGTGGGTACATCGGCCGTCTCGGAACTTACGACAAAGCTCGAGAGCCTTTCGAGTCATACACAGAAAGAATGGACTTATTCTTCACGGCTAACAACATTGTTGAAACTTCGCCGACGGATTCGACAACCCTTGACCGTAAGAAGGCTATATTGTTGACTGAAATTGGTCCTGAAACATACGCCATCCTCAGTCACTTGTTGGCTCCGCAGAAACCAAAAGACTGTGCATTTGCTGCAATCATCGAGAAACTGAAGACTCATTTTGATCCAAAACCATCTGGGATAGCGGAGAGCTATAAGTTCAATACGAGAACACAGAAGAATGGAGAGACAATCAGCGAATTCATTGTTGCGTTGAAAAACTTGTCCATACATTGTAACTTTGGAGCATTTCTAGATCGAGCCCTACGGGACAGATTTGTTTGTGGATTGGGAGACAAGCGGATTCAGGGGAAATTTTGTACGTGCGCATGAGCCATGATGATGGCCTAGCGGTTATAGCCAGCTCGCGTCTAGCCTGCGCCTAGCAGCTAGCCTCGCACTTGCTACCTAGCCGCGCCGGTCAGTGGCCTCGGGCTGGGCACACGCCGCCGTCGCGTCCGCCCGGATATGGATCGGATGTACGTAAAAAATAATACGCAATCATACTGCAATACGTACGTTTGATTTGTCAAAAGTTTGTCGAGTATATGGATCGCCAACACAAATTAATTCTGTGGAACACAACTCACAGAGTATGAATTTCGAAGATTTTTCTTAAATTTCATACAATTCTTCTTTTTTTCCTATATTTATATATTTTTAAATTTTAAAACCTGATAATTTCTTTTAAGTATACGCGCGTATACCCGAAAAAGTCCAATTTCTTTTTTACGTATACGGCGTATACAAGCGTATACGCTCCACTACACCACTGCATATCTCTCACGAAGCTATTGATAAAGGGTATTGAAAATTAAGAAATGAGAAGTACCAAAAGGACGCATAGGAAAATGTGATTAATTGTATTTTAACCAAAATAAAAGTGATAGTATGAACTGACTTTTTATAAGCCAATGCTCAAATATATTTGTGTGAAACCGGTACATCTTATTAATGTAGAGATAGAATTTCCTTAGTTGGTGCCTTGGTGTTTATCGATGAAATCCATACAAAGTATTAACAAAAAAGACAAACAAGCGCATAGAAAAAGAAGCCCATTGACCAATTTCTGATGATAATGGAAAGAAAAAGTGACTGACATATCTGAATGGCGTTTTAGCGAAAATGATTACAAAATGACGAAATTAGTTCATTTAATTGTATTTGCAGTTGAGCATATCGAAACTGAAATGTATTTGAAGAAAATAGATGCACAATGATGAAATTGATTGGGCAAATTTTGAAATGAATGACCAAGGTCGAAATCGACCATAATATGTGACAGATCATGAAGTTTCAGAAATAATTAAAAGAAGCTTTTATATGAATGGGGAAATTTTTTATTTGTAATTCACTTCTATCCCATGGACATTCTTGAACCGTTATATACCGCCACTCCTTGCTGAAAAGCAGCCCAGAGCTAAAATTAAAAGACAATACATTTCCCATCAGCATGATTAGCAAAAGTGCTTTTATATAGGCCTATCCATTCGTAGATTTCAATAGATTTCAATAGCGTGCGCATTTGCCAATGAACATCCGGATGAATACTTTCAGAGCGGTGATATTGAAGTAACCCACATAATCACGATAGTTGATTCTCGTATTGTTCTCTCTTCCCTGTTATGAATTGTCAAACACGCACAACACCCTGCCCCCCCCCCCCACACACACACACTCTCTTACATACATGGATTTGTGAGGAACTGTATTCTCCTATTGTATTTTGTTCCCCACAAGCATGACGGAATAAAGACCATCATTGTGCTCTCTTTACCCCACAAAATTATAATTATTATTATTATTATTATTATTATTATTATTATTATTATTATTATTATTATTATTATTATTATTATTATTATTATTATTATTATTATTATTATTATTATTATTATTATTATTATTATTATTATTATTATTATTATTATTATTATTATTATTATTATTATTATTATTACTATTATTATTATTATTGTTATTGTATCCCCCGGCAGTATGCCGGAGGATACTTTGGATTCAGCAGCGTTTCGCCGCCGCCGCCGCCGCCGCGTCACATTCTTGTGTGCGCTCTAGCGGTCACATTTCTCGACGAATTTCTTTCAGACTTCCTGTGGACGTGTTACCTTGGTAAAATCTGGACCCCTATAGTTTCTGGTGATGCTGCCCCCAGTGTTCCGTCTTTTATAGGGTAAAAGGCCATATTTTGGGGGAAAGTTTGTGTGCGCTCTAGCGGTCACATTTCTCAACGGATTTTGTTCAAATTTTGTATGAAGATGTCTCTTGGTAAAATCTGGAACCCTATAGATTTTGGTTATGCTGCCCCCAGTGTTTCGTCTTTTATAGGGTCAAAGGTCATATTTTGATATATGTCTTGTGTGTACTCTTGTGTGCGCTCTGGCGGTCACATTTCTCAACGGATTTCGTTCAAATTTTGCATGAAGGTGTCTCTTGGTGTAATTTAAAAACCTATAGTGTTTGGTGATGCTGCCACCAGTGTTCCGTCTTTTTAATTTCTACACCATCCTTTTGTTTGAGGGAGGGGATGGGGGAGGGTCTTTGTCCTCCTTCAAATCGCTGCCAGTGCCGGGGGATACATTTTGCATTGCGCGGCACCAGCAATGCACATTTCTAGTTATTATCATTATTATCATTAAAGGAGTACTCCGGCCTAAAAATAATATTAATTGAATGAATAGAGTAAAATTAAACAAGCAAAACACTGAAAATTTCATCAAAATCCAATAAAAAATAACGAAGTTATTGAATTTTTAAGTTTTGCATTATTTTGGAAAACAGTTCTATGCATGTCATCATGAATATGTAATGAGTGAGCTGATGATGTCACGTCCCCACTTTCCTTTTTTAACTATATTACATGAAATCTTCATTATTTCATTTTTTTCATACATGTCTATAAAAAATATCTCCCTTGTAACAAAATAAGTTACAGCAATGATAAACTTACACATTAAATAAGGAGTCAGTCCTTTTAGTTATAGGCTTGGAGCAGAAAATTTGAATAATTGCAATTTCATATAATAAAATACAAAAGAAAAAGTGGGGATATGACATCATCAGCTCACTCACTGCATATTCATGATGACGTGCATATCACTGTTTTACCAAAATAATGCAAAACTTAAAATTCCATAACTTCTTTATTTTTCATCCGATTTCGATGAAATTTTCATTGATTTGTTTGTTTAATTTTACTCTATTTATTCAATTCATATTAATTTCAGGCCGGAGTACTCCTTTAATATTATTATTATCATTAATATTATTATTATTATTATTATTATTATTATCATCATTATTATTATTGTTATCGTCACGCTTCATCCCGATTCATTTAGCTTTTCACCAGAAAGTGATAAATAGAACAATATACTTTCCATAACTCCACACTACAGCAGTAACACCTCAACAGGCAATAACTGTATAATAAATTACATCACAAAGTGATAGTCACAACTGACTCAAGGAGGCATGTGGCACCATGCTCCATGGTCATCCTAGCGCAAGGTGTGGCGCAACCAACTCCCGACATGCACGCAGCAATAAACCTGACCACGAAATACACTGTTGGTCATAAAGGTGGAATAAAATATTTTTGAATAAAAATCGACAGTTTTGTTGGTATTTGAAAGGCTACGCGTAGACAAAATGGTAATTGAGTGATTACATAATGTTTCCCCATTACACAGGTGACATTATAACATGAGAAATTTGGATTACGTAATAAATTCTTTTGTTGTAGACTATAAAAGCCTATGCATATGATATTCTGTCCCTTTCCCTGATTTAGCACTGTGTATAAGAAGGTTGCATTTTTTCGAGTTCCTTGTACCGTTTGAAATAAAAATCGGTAGAGACGTTCCCTGGACTATGCCTGGTCCAACGGCAACAGCAACACGCAAGAGAGTGGTAGCACTGCGACAGGAGGGCTACAAGCAGACTGATATCGCAGAAGTCCTAGGGATATCACAGAGTGCAGTCTCTAAGATCCTGAAACGTCAACGTGAGGCGGGGAATGTGCGGCCACGGAAATCTCCAGGACGTCCCAGATTGACCACAAGAAGAGATGATCGCCAACTGTTGAATTTCAGCCGCAGAAACCGGAAATTGCCCACGAGCCGTCTTCGTCGCTTGTGGAGGAGATATCATGGGATCAACGTTTCCCGGTCAACCGTTAATCGCAGATTGCTCCAACATGGTTACCGAGCACGACGGTTGACCAAATGTCCACGCCTGTCTGTTCGCCACAGAGTAGCTCGTCTTCTTTGGGCTAGGGAGCACAGAAGGCTTCATCCAGGACATTGGCAACATGTGGTCTTCACGGACGAGAGCCGGTTCATCCTTGACCGAAAGGATGGGAGACAACGAGTTCGTCGATTAGCCGGGGAAAACCTTCGCGATGAATGTATCCACGAGACGACTCAAGGCGGAGGCGGCTCAGTGATGATATGGGCCGGCATCCATTATGGAGGGAAAACGCCACTGGTGGTTCCGGACGGAAACGTCAACGCCGCCGCCTACAGGGATATCTTGGAGTTCCACTGTCTTCCATATGCAAGACGAGTGTATGGGCACAATTTCCGACTGCAGGATGACAACGCTAGACCGCACAGGGCCGCTGCAGTAAGGGAATTCCTGGAGGCAGAGGGCGTCGTACAGTTGCCATGGCCAGCTTGTTCGCCGGATATGAACCCCATAGAGCATGCATGGGATGCCCTAGGCCGAGCCATCAACGACAGAGAGGTCATTCCTCAAAATCTGCAGGAGTTGGCAGATGCTCTGAGGGAAGAATGGGACGCTATGCCTGTTGACGTCATCAACAAGCTAGTGGACAGCATGCCACGACGTCTGCATGCGCTGGTTCGTGCCAGGGGTGGACATACCCGATACTAGTGACTGAGTAAGAACAATGACTCAAGTTTGATGCAAATTTGTCCATGAAATCACAAAAAAGAAGTCATCTGGAAAACTGAGAGAGATTGAAAATAAATACTGTATCTCATGATCCTTTAATTTACTGTATATTGTCGTCATTGTTGTTCTATGCTCATGACATCCATCGCTCATGACATCCATCGCTTAGGACATAAACTTGTAAAATATCACTGTCAAACGTGTGTAAAAGGCAGAATAATAAAGTAAAGTGGTTATCATGCACCATAAATGCCATATTCAAATCATGTTGTAATAATTACGCTGTGAAAATTTGGTGAAAAAAAATATTCCACCTTTATGACCAACAGTGTACATCACATAAAACATGCATGATTATGCATGACACAATGCAGCATGTATGTGACACACAGCGGCTAACCTTTCCCTATAAGGCTACTTAAGTTCAATACAATTTTAATACTTATTCTAGGTAATTCGATAAATTAATAGTTTTGAGTGGTAAGTAGTCAAAAGTTATATAACAGAAAATGCATATTAAACTTGAGGATTGTCGAGTCAAGACAGGAACAAAATCGTGAAGCTCTGCTATTTTGTTGAAGCTCCTAACATGTTTTACATTATCATTGTGCATGTCATATATATACCCTGCGAAATTTAAGCACACATAATATATGCTTCTAGAGCAGGGGCGGCGGAGCGTCTTTCAAAGTGAGGGGGCACCAGCAACAAGGGGCACTTTTGGGGTGAAAAGGGGCACCAACAAGGGGTGAATATAAAGCGAAAAGGTACCATTTTGAGACATTGGTATTACCCTACATCTAATTAATATAATAATTATCAAGCATCACCTTCATCCTTTTTATTGTGGTTCAGGACCCCGTTGCATGGTAACTCTGCTATCAATAGTAACTACCATGGTAACATCACTTAACAGCCAGTCAAAATCAAAGTTTCCATGGGAGTTACCATTGATGGCAAAGTGACCGTTAATGGTAAGTATTATGCAACGGGGCCCAGGTCACAACTTCAGCTTCCCTAAATAGCAGTTGTGTGTAATGGTCTAACGATTCATGAGCGAGCGAAGCAAGCAGGCAAAAATCTTCGGACTTTTTTTCTAATGCTGAAGTCCTTGAGTTTATTTACAGCGATTTACATTATTTACAGCGATATACAAGTAATGAAAATGATAACAGCAAATTCATTTTGCGATATGTGGAATGATTTTTTAATTTGTCCATTTAATAGCCCTGTCGTTTTCTTTAGGATTACACAGATACTGTATCTAACATACTTTCTTCATTCTGCTTGATTTCATTATATACTGTAAGAGCAAGTTATGAGGATATTTTCTGAAAATATTGCTCTTAATTGGTGTAAATTATTGGCACATTCGAGCGACCGGAATGAGAAATCCTTTACTTGGGGGGGGGGGGGGGGAGGGGGGCATTGTGCCCCCTTTGCCTCCAGCTCCGCTGTCTTACATTGTAGTAAAGCTGCACATATCTTTGAAGTTAGACATGGCTCTATTTGTTAAAAAAACAGTTGGAAATACAGGTAAAAGGGGGCACTTAAAAGAGGTGAAAATGCACTTAGCAAAGGAGAAAAGGGCATAATATATTAGAGAGAAAAAGGGGCAATATTTAGTTTCGAAAAGGGGCACTTAACAGAATGAGAAAAGGATACTATCTTATTAGAGAGATAAGGGGGCAATTATCAAATTCGAAAAGGGGCACTTTTCAGAACGCGAAAATGGCACTTATTGGAGAGATATGGTGGCAATTATCAGATTTGAAAAGGTGCACTTTTCAGAAGGAGAAAAAAAGGGCACTTATCAGAAAGGGAAAGGCACTTATTAGAAAGGAAAAGGGGCGCATTTAGTAGTAAAAAGGGCACTTATCAGAGAGAAAGGGGCATTTTTCAGGAATAAAAAGGCCACTTTTGGGGTACTTGAAAAAGTGGGGGCACTATGCCCCCCCCCCCCCCCCACTGTTCTAGAGATATCGTGACTGTCATTGTCTATTTATATATTTTTGTTGTCTATTCCTATAGATTGCCTTTCGGGACCATGTCAGAATGGGTGGTGTGAGGAGACGATGGAAGAGTATTTTTGTCACTGTCCAGATGGGTTCTCTGGAAAAGACTGTTCAGTAGGTACGAATCCGACTAGAGATATTGGCCCATTAGATTTTTTAATTTTATAGGCCAGCATCAACATGTATATATATAAATATATATAGAGAGATACAATGAATGAATTCCAGAGAAGACATTGGTAATGCATTGAATTCCAACTTTTATATTTATTTTCACCAAATTTTATATATATATATTTCACACTAACAGCATAGTTTATACCGAGATTTATTCAATGATATTAGTCCGGTATGAGACTCATCCAAGGCAAGTAGATATACACATATTATTGTCCAATCCCAAGAAGGCCTACTATGTACATTTCGATTTCAGGCCAAGTTCTTAATTAGCCTATAGCTGTCAGAGAGAGACCATCAGCCAAAGTAAATTTACAAACAAACGCATCATAATTAATTTATGATTATCCATTTAGTTGACCGAGGACCAACGGAATCTCCTCTTCACGCATCAAACGTTACAGACGAGTTGAACGCCACGGCCTCTAGTACCCTTTCGTCAACACAAGAAGTGTCGCAGCAATCCCGGACGATATGGTCATTGCTGTACACATCATTCACCTCCTGGATGTCGACAGAGACGACCACGGTAACGGCAGAGACGACTTCTGTGTCGGCTGAGACGATCCCAGTGTTGACAGAGACAACACCAGTGTCGACAGAGACGATCACGGAGACGACTCCTGTGTCGACAGAGACGACCCCGATGTCCACAGAAACGACCACGTTGTCAACTGAGACGGGAATTCCAGGTAAAACGCTTACTTTGCGGCACTGCTGCCTCGATGGTTTTGGCTAAAACATGATCGTATAATACGTTACTTCGTATAGGCCAAGAGCCTGTCCCGAAACTATCAACCAATCGAGCCCATGAGATTTGAACCGTATAAAGTTATGTTACTTTTTACTGTAGCCGTCGCTTTTTAGTCCCTAGAGCCAACGAAAAAGAAAACCCCTCCAAGACGGATTGATTTCACCACATTTAGTCCATGGACAAACTTTGTCAGGAAAAAGAAGTATTGCTTATTACATCATAAATCCTTAATATAATTTGGCTAATGTCTGTCTGTCCATCCGTTTGTTTGAAAGCGCTTTCCTCCGTGATTTTCCACTCAATCGAGCTGGGGTTTTTTTTAAACGTGGTTAAATTGTTCCCAGATTGTCATGAGGGGGGTTGTTTGTGGTATTTTGGTCGTATTATTTAAATGTTTTTTACAATTCGTAACTTCCTTTGGCAGGCCCCGGGTAAAGCTTCGAAGTTCCCAGTCCTTTCGACCTTTTTCGGGTCAGCGAAATTACATAGGCATAGATAGCTTCACGTTACGCTGCGCTTGCACCGGGCACCGTCTATAATACACGTAAGGCTATATATGCTGAGGAATGAACCGTTGCACTAGCTGCGTGTATATACAGTAGATCTACACACTAGGCCTTCAATGCAGTCAGTGTGTTTCCCATCCACGTCCAGTGAATACATCTACATGGCATGGTTGTACATGTAACGTTTTAGATCGAATCTGAAAATTGTTCAACATTCAGAAATTGCCAGTTCTAATGAACATCCCGCCGGAATCTAGAACTAAAGTACAACTAGCACCTGAATTTCAGTCACATCGGACATCGGGAACGGCTCTATTTCGGCTTCGATATCGAGTGGGTGGGGGGGGGGGGTATATGGGGGTCCAGTTTTCCTCCATAATTCTCTGACAAGCAAAACAAAGAAAAGAAAAGGAAAAAAAAGGTTTTCGTTCTAAAAGGGAAGGGGGGGGGGGCACAATGCATACTTTTCTTCCAAAGTGGGGGGGGGGGGGGGCGCACGGGCCGGATGTGCCCCCCTAAATCCGCCACTGATCTAACATCTGTCAGTATTCTTATTTATTTGAATGGAAACTGAATATTGTATTCTAATAAGTGAAGATGCCATAGTTCCATAAAGTTCCATAACATATACATTTTCAGTGTATGTTCTAAGATTTTTATCAATTCGTTCAATGCATAACTACTTAACCTACCAGGGGAAAAAATATCAGAAACCTAAACATGCCAGTGAAAGCCCTCCAAATCTTATCACTTTCATCACAGCTGCTAACCCCCCCCCCCCCCCCCCTCTCTCTCTCTCTCTCTCTCTTTCTCCTGTATTTCCTTCGCCCTGCATGTCTTTTTTTTTCTCTCTCTCTCAATTTCCTACTGGCTGTTTCTCACCCTCTCATATTTCCACTGTTTCTCTCTCTCTCACTCATTTTCCCCACCACTGTTTCCCACTGTATCACTCTCTCTCTCTCTCTCTCGCTTCCTTAAACATTCCACTATACTTCTCGCTTCTTTCAACATTCCCCTATTATGATTGAGCAACCTTTAATTGGAGAATTACAAACAAATGCAATCTGTTGTACATTGTAGGGTACATATACTTACACATTTATTTTCGACTTAATACATGTAATGATAACATTTTTATATTACAATAATTGCCTCTTGACTGCTTACTAAATACACCGTGTTGCAATACATTTTTTCCATTCTATAGTTAGATTTTGATTTCACTCCGCAATGATATTCAAGTTCTTTCCCCAGTTTAACCCCTAATGCTAATTAAATTAAACCTCCTGTCTATATTTAAAGAGAAGTCTGCTATGAATCAATTATTCATATATGTTTCATCAACAAACTAATTGCCTTTCAGTGTGAATGGTACTTGGGCTGTACATAGGAGAAGACCCCCCATGGTGCCACGGGTAATTTCTGCTAGTATATATAAACTGACGAAATTTTCCATCGGAAAGGGGGTGTTATCAGTGGAGTATTTAGGTATTCTGGCGCCCTGGGCAGACTATCAAATATGCCCCCCCCCCCCCCCATGCGCAAGCTCAGATTAATGAGCGTTTAGAAATGATGGCACTACGTGAAAATGAGTTTTGATGCACGTAACCCGGGTTGACGAAATATTTTATAAGCGAGGGAGCAACGCGACTGAGCGGCATATATATTTTTACCCCCACCTTAAACTGAATGTTTTTTACCCTTAGAAAAAAAATCCAAGGTAATACAGCGACCTAGAAACAGATTTTTAAAAAAAGTTTTCAACATTCCTACTATGGGGGCGCAAAAGGAATGAACACCCTGAAGAAATCTGTTTGGGGAATTTAGCAAAGCAGTTGTAAGGCAAATTTAGGATTGCTTTCGAAAGTGCTTTTTATGCACTTATATCCCATCTGGGGGAACAAAAAAATGCACTTAGCAAAGGAGAAAAGGGCATATATTACAAAGGAAAAGGGGCAATATTTAGATTCGAAAAGGGCACTTAACAGAAGGTAAAAAGGATACTTATTAGAGAGATAAGGGGGCAATTATCAAATTCGAAAAGGGGCACTTTTCAGAACGCGAAAATGGCACTTATTGGAGAGATATGGTGGCAATTATCAGATTTGAAAAGGTGCACTTTTCAGAAGGAGAAAAAAAGGGCACTTACCAGAAGGGGAAAAGGCACTTAGTAGAAAGAAAAGGGGTGCATTTAGAAGTAAAAAAAGGGCACTTAGCAGAGAGAAAGGGGGCATTTAAAAAAAACGCCACTTTGGGGTACTTGAAAAAGTGGGGGCACTATGCCTGCCCCCCCCCCCCCCCACTGTTCTAGAGATATCGTGACTGTCATTGTCTACTTATATATTTTTGTTGTCTATTCTTTAATAATCTAGATTGCCTTTCCGGACCATGTCAGAATGGGTGGTGTGAGGAGACGATGGAAGAATATTTTTGTCACTGTCCAGATGGGTTCTCTGGAAATACTGGATATATTGGCCCACTAGAATTTTTAATTTTATAGGCCAGCATCTACTTGTATACGTATATATATATATATATATATATATATAGCTATATATAGAGAGAAACAATTAATGAAGTCCAGAGAAGACATTGGTAATGCATTGAATTCCAACTTTTATATTTATTTTCACCAAATTTTCGATCCTCACGGAAAATAAATATAAAAGTTGGAATTCAATGCATTACCAATGTCTTCTCTGGACTTCATTAATTGTTTCTCTCTTCATGCTTTTCCAACACGCGGTTATGAAATATCATTATAGCTATATATATATATATATAGCGTGAGGATTGATGAGACAGGAGACAAAGGACGTAGCTGAATTTCAATTTTATTGGGTCAAGCTATGTTTTTATTATTCATTCATTTAAGTTGCTTGTAATAACTGTAGCCATGAAAGTATATGCTAATATCAATATGCACATGTTATTTTGTTATTAAATGAATATAAAAACACACAATGACATGTGTGTATATTGAAGTGTATGCTATATGTTTGTATTATAATCTTCAGAACCTGAAGAAGGCCGTGACGGCCGAAAGCTTGACCCAATAAAGTTGAAGTTCAGCTACGTCCTATGTCTCCTGTCTCATCAATCCTCACGCTATACAATTTACCGAGACGCCGTCGAAATGTTAAAGTTGGGTATCTTCGCATATATATATATATATATATATAAATGAAATGAGCCAAAACTCAGGACGTAGCTGAATACCACAGGTTTATTGGTGTCAAGCTTTCGGCTTACGCCTTCTTCAGGAGCTATACAACGAAGAGCGAAACGAAAATGGAACAAAATGATAATACATGTACTACTGCATGCATAACAGAAAAGTAATGAGCAATACTTCTGGAATAGCTACTATCCAATACAGATTATTCGTATTGGATTATTCGTATATATATATATATATATATATATATATATATATATATATAATGAATTTGGGTTTGTTTCAAAAAACAGTAACCATATCTAATCCAACATAGTTTTAAATAGATAAATACATATTACAAACTAAATACAAATCATATGCCAGTCATACAAATTGTTTCGCCCAAGGGCTCTTCAGTGACCCTTGGGGAAACAATTTGTATGACTGGCATATGATTTGTATTTAGTTTGTAATATGTATTTATCTATTTAAAACTATGTTGGATTAGATATGGTTACTGTTTTTTGAAACAAACCCAAATTCATTTAATGTAGCTCCTATTCTGTTGAGCACTATTGCTGATTTAGTTCATTTTCTCATATATATATATATATATATTTTACACTAACAGCATAGTTTATACCGAGATTTATTCAATGATATTAGTCCGGTATGGGACTCATCCAAGGCAAGTAGATATAGACATATTATTGTCCAATCCCACGAAAGCCTACTATGTACATTTCGATTTCAGGCCAAGTTCTTAATTAGCCTTTAGCTGTCAGAGAGAGACCATCAGCCAAAGTAAATTTACAAACAAATGCATCATAATTAATTTATGATTATCCATTTAGTTGACCGAGGATCAACGGAATCTCCTGTTCACGCATCAAACGTTACAGACGAGTTGAACGCCACGGCCTCTAGTACCATTTCGTCAACACAAGAAGTGTCGCAGCAATCCCGGTCGATATTGTCATTGCTGTATACATCATTCACCTCCTGGATGTCGAGAGAGACAAGCCCGGTGTCGACAGAGACGACCACAAAAACGGCAGAGACGATTCCTGTGTCGGCTGAGACGACCCCAGTGTTTATTTATTTATTTATTTATTTCTGATATTTATACAGGGTGACTCATTATCACCAATATTGGTGGTCTTCCATGAGGCCCTGATAGCAATAGTAAGTAACAATAATAGCCAACAAAATCATGAAAATAAACTCATAACCAAAAAAAAATAAGAACAAACATAAATATATATATATACATGTATATACAAAGAATATGGTATCCTCGTAATCAAAATTGGTTTTACGAAAATGTTGAAATTGTTCCACATTCCTGTCATCTTAATTCATAATGTATAGACGGTGATATTTTCAAAAATCTATTGAAAAATAACCATTTATATATGGGTTATTTTGAAATGGCATTGTATAATTTTGAAAGTACATACAAGAAGTATAAAGACTACTTTAGCTCAGTATAGAAACAAAATTGTTATATACATATTTACAAAACATATTATAGGGTAGTATACTTATTCAAAGATTACACAATGATTGCATGTAATATAGTATAACAATCGACTGTACAGTGTCTCTTATGAAACAATAAAATGCAAATTATTTATTGATTATAAATTATATGAAATCATTCATACATTTTGAAAAGCATTATGTCATCGTACATTTTTGGGCAAAGAAACAAACCATCAAACATATTTTCCAAATCAGGGCAACAAAAAATGACATATTACTGATGAAGACAAATATAAAATAGCATCAAGTGAAATTTTCTAGCAATAAGAATGAATATGACTCATTTACCATGCTGTTATGTAAACGAATCAAACCAATCCTTTGCGATAAGGAATGACTCATAAAATTTCTTATTGCGAACAGATTTTGCAAGATCTTTTGAACATATATTTAAAAGTGTTCACAGAGCTTGCCATTTTTAGTGATCTGTCCAACTGATTCCATGCTATAATTGAAGATACGAGGGGGCTATGTTTAAAGCATTCTGTTTTATACTTTGGCACAGAAAGTAAACCTTCATCTGCCTGCCTCGTATGATACTGATGAATGTCACTTACTTTAACTAAACTTTCTTGTAAATAGGATGGTGCCAAATTGTGTGTACACTTGAACATCATAGTAACACGCTGAAATTCAAATCGTTTCTCAATTGGCATCCATTTCAGATTGCTAATTAATTCACTTGATGGAGTCTCATAACTTTTGTTTGAAATTATTCCAGCAGCTCGTTTTTGAACTTTCTGAAGCTTATACGTTTGTTCCTGATATCGATTTGACCACACAGAGGAACAATAATCAAAGTGAGGCAACACGAGTGCATTATACAGCATCTTTAAAGATGTTAATGGTAAATAATCCTTCGCTCGTTTTATTACACTGACATTTCTCTGCGTTACCTTTGTTACTTTGTCAACGTGTTTGGACCAATTCAATTCTTCATCAATTAATATACCAAGACATTTGGCGACATTAACTCTTTTCAATACCTTTCCATTTATAGAAACATTGAAGGATGTTATTTTGTTTAAATTAGCACGCGAAGCTATGACCATCACGCATGTCTTCTCCGTGTTTAGTACAAGGCGGTTTTGATTAATCCATACCATTAATTCTTCCAATGCGAAAGAAAGTTTTTCTTCAACCTCAGCTACGCTACTTCCACTGACAGTTAAAGTGGTATCATCCGCATACATATCAACATAACCATCAGATATACAATTTGGTAAAGTATTTACATAGATGGAAAATAATAACGGACCCAAAATAGACCCCTGTGGTACGCCCATCAATACAGTTAATGGATTAGATTTTGCACCTTGGAAATGAACAGACTGTTCACGACCTGTTAAATAAGATCTGAACCAGTTTACACATTCATGTGAACATCCGATAGCAGATAACTTTTCTAATAAAAGATTGTGATCAACTGTGTCAAATGCCTTACGAAGGTCTATGAAAGCTACTCCAGAAATCTGTCTGTTTTCAATGTTCCATGACAAATTATTAACAAATTTCATGAGTGCTGTTGCGGTAGAATGCTTTGCTCGAAAACCAGACTGACTGGAGTTCAATATATTATTATCGTCAATGAATTCAGAAAGTTGGCGATGTACAGCCCTCTCTATGATTTTGCTAACAACAGACAAAATTGAAATTGGGCGGTAATTGCTTGGATCGGACATATTACCAGCTTTAAAAATTGGAATTACTCGAGCTTCTTTCCAACCTTGGGTACACATCCCGTGGTCAAAGATGCATTTATGATATCGGTTAACGATCTCGCTATCACCTGTTTCGTCATTTTTAGAAGACGACAAGAAATGTGGTCATCGCCAGTAGCTTTATCTTTACACATGCGATCAATTTCCTTAATTACGAAATCCTCAGACACACAGTCCAAATCAAATTGTGAGATATGATTAATCGGAGTATCGTCACCGATATGAGATTCAGTTCTAGAACTTTTCAGGTTTTTTGTTATATTGGCAGCACAGGTAGTAAAAAAACTATTGAAAGCATTAGCCATTTTAGGTGGATCTGATATACGAGCACCATCAATTTCCAAACTATGCGGCGATATCTTGCTGGATTTTGGAATTACACGTTTCAGACACTTCCATATATTCCGAGAATTTCCATGATTTTCTTCAATAAAGTTACAATGGTATTCTTTCTTCCTTTTTCTAATTAGATGTGTAACTTTATTCTTAAGGGATTTGTAATTATTCCATAACTCATCGTCTTTTGTAAGAATAGCAGCTCTGTGAACATGGTCACGTTGTTTCATTAAATGAACAATATCATCCGTTATCCATGGGCAAGCATTTTTACGAATTCGCTTGTGGCATAACGGAATATGCTTGTTCACGACCTTGAAAAACAGATGTTCCCAGGTTTTCCAGGCAACATCAACGTTTCTAATATCTTTGAAAACATGCCAAGGCATAGTTTTTAAATCATCAAGAAACCTTTCTTGATCAAAATTCTTGAATGAACGAAATTCAACAGAGGTGGGATTTTTTCTTTTACTAAAATTGAAGGACTTTACTGCATATACGAAAAAATGATCGCTAATACTAGTGTGACAAACCCCTGCTTCACGGTAGAGCTCAGGATCGGAAACAAATATAAGATCAATTATAGTACTCGAGCTGTTAGTAACTCGAGTTGGGCTGTTGATCAGTTGACTAAAACCATATAGCTTTGAGTAGTAGTCTAGTTTATTGGTATTAGAGTCAGCTAGATTAGGCATATAATTGCAGTTAAAGTCGCCTAGTAAGATGCAACTTTTGTTAACAGAGCTGGCCAACTCAAGATTAGAATCAAGTTTATCGAAGAATTCGGTTGTCGCATTAGGTGGCCTATAAAAAGCTCCAATCAGAATAGGCGGTTTATGTGGATAATGAAGTTCAACCCACAAACATTCTAAATCTTGATGACATAAATCATCTCTCCTCCTGTAGTCAAATCTTTTAGAAATAAAAACAGCAACTCCTCCACCATACCTATTTCTATCTTTTCTTAGTAATATAAAATCATCCAAACATACTTCGGAGTCAATTATAGTGTTGACAGAGACGACCACGGAAACGGCAGAGACGACTCCTGTATCGACAGAGTCGATCACAGTGTCGACAGAGACGACCCAGGTGTTAAAAGAGACGACCCCGATGTCCACAGAAACGACCACGTTGTCAACTGAGACGGGAATTCCAGGTAAAATGCTTACTTTGCGGCACTGCTGCCTCGATGGTTTTGGCTAAAACATGATCGTATAATACGTTTCTTCGTATAGGCCAAGAGCCTGTCCCAAAACTATCAACCAATCGAGCCCATGAGATTTGAACTGTATATTAAGTTATGTTACTTTTTACTGTATCCGTCGCTTTGTAATCCCTAGAGCCAACGAAAAAGAAAACCCCTCCAAGACGGATTGATTTCACCCCAGTGGCGTATCCAGGGGGGCGCAACAGGCGCCCCCTCCCCCTATTGGCCGTCGTTAAAAAAAAACTAGCAAAAAAAAAAAATCCTCATACCAATTGAAAATATTGTTCATTAAATAGGCTTCAAAACTGGTAACATATAGCACTATTTTGCATCTCAGCCCTTCTTCAGAAGCAAAAATTTTCCAAAGACCCCTCCCCCATGACGGCGATCAATAATTCCTAGCGCCCCCTATTGAAAAGTCCTGGATACGCCCCTGCACCCCATTTAGTCCATGGACAAACCTTGTCAGGAAAAGAATTATTGCCTATTACATCATAAATATATAAACTGACGAGATTTTCCATCGGAAAGTGGGTGTTAGCACTGGCGTATTTAGGTATTCTGGCGCCCTGGGCAGATTATCAAATATGCGCCCCCCCCCCCCCCCCCATGCCCAAGCTCAGATTAATGAGCGTTTAGAAATGGCACTACGTGAAAATGAGTTTTGATGCACGTAACCCGCGGTTGACGAATTCCCTGATAGCAGAAAGTGTGAAAAAATGACGTGATATTTACGTCGTGGTTTTCGTCTTTTTTACGTCCTGTAATTACGTCAATAAGACGACAACTTGCACCAACGCAAGACGTCAAGAGGACGTCTTATTTTGACGTCATCTCTACGTCTTCATTCCTCTTCCCTGATAGCAGAAAGTGTTAAAAATGACGTGATATTTACGTCGCGGTTTTCGTCTTTTTTACGTCCTGTAATTACGTCAATAAGACGACAACTTACACCAACGCAAGACGTCAAGAGGACGTCTTATTTTGACGTCATCTCTACGTCTTGTACAAAAATGCTGTTTATAGCACTTGTAGTGTGCTAATTTACCAGCAAAAAAAATGTGACCGTGGCGAGCCTCGAAGCAGGTTCCGCTGATTGAGAGGCGCTGACGTTACCGATGGACTAACGAATGCTTCTTGCAATCCAGTTTAGTCATGGGAGTCAAGTAGATAACATGAACTATGTGGTGTCGTAAATTCACTATGTAACAATTTCTGCTCTAAATCGTACAATGTGAGTTAGTCTAGCGGTAATGCCAGCAATTCTCGATCAGCGGACCCTGGTTCGAAGCTCGCCCAAATCATTTTTTTTTTGTGAATGTTTAGCAGTTTAAGGAGCCGGTCCAGCTCCCGTGAAAGTGCTGAAATAGCACGTTGTGTGCATTCAATAGCACTCTGAGTGCAGTCCCTATGCATGCCTTCACAAAGTGCTCAGCACTTCAGTTTTTGCAGTGTACAGATGACGTCAATATAAGACGTCCTCTTGACGTCTTGCGTTGGTGCAAGTTGTCGTCTTATTGACGTAATTACAGGACGTAAAAAAGACGAAAACCACGACGTAAATATCACGTAATTTTTACCACTTTCTGCTATCAGGGTTATTATATAAGCGAGGGAGCAATGCGACCGAGCGGCATATATATTTTTTACCTAATGTATTTTACCCTTAGAAAAAAATCCAAGGGAATACAGCGACCTAGAAACAGATTAAAAAAAAAGTTTTCAACATTCCTACTTTGGGGCGCAAAAGGAATGAACACCCTGAAGAAATCTATTTGGGGAATTTAGCAAAGCAATTGTAAGGCAAATTTAGGATTGCTTTCGAAAGTATTATGCACTTATATCCCATCTGGGGACACAAAATTTAACAAGTTCCTGCCTTATGGGGGGGGGGGGGAACTAGAGTCAATGAATTATTCTTAAAACCGCCATTAGGGGCGCGAAATGGCTAGATCCTGAACATAATTAAGCGATGGAGCAAAACGACCGAGCTTTAGACAAATTTCGCATTTCAAACCCTATAAAACACTATTTCTTACGCATTTTGTCATTGACTGGGGCGCAAATAACCCTCAAAACCATACATTTTCTTTATTTCTCCCCCTGTTCTTTCTCTCTTTTGCGTTTTTTGCGCCCCCCCCCCCCCCCCCCTTTAAGTGCCGCCCGGGGCACGTGCCCCCCTCTGCCCCGTAGATACGTCAGGTGTCAAAACAACAAACAACAAAAAAAAACAACAAAAAACAAACAAAACAAAAAGAAATATGGCAAAGGCATTTATTGCCTTTTTACGTTAAAGGACAATTAACCCCACGTGATATTCTAGATGCACCTATTGTCTGCTACGTCTTTCCATGGAGGCTGCCATTTTGTGCATGACACGGATCATTAGGTACCATATGCATTGATAATAGCCTACCTTTACAACAGATACGTCGCTTTGTTCTGATTGTATTACGATTGTTATTGGCCATGGGCCTAGATAATTGACGACCCATGAGTTCTAATAGCCATCCTGTAAAGCAGATTCCTCGCTTTGTTTTGGTATTGTTACGATTGTCTCCGTCCTTGACGTCAATTCTCCGTCCTTGACGTATATTTTTTATGAAGTATATTTTTTATGAACAAATTAAGACCTTTTAAAAAATATATAAAACTAAACTTACATTTCAGAATATGTGACTTTATCTAATATATATTTGTCCTCTAAAAATCAATTACAAGTTAACGATGAAGGAAATTTTACTTGGGATGAAAAATATGTTCGTGTACACATAAAGTAATGGCAGCCCCCTTATTATTGCTAGCAGACGATAACTTGGCTGGAAAATAGTGATTTATATCTATATCCTGTGTTTTTACATGAAATTGCATGTATCAAATAAGAGGCATATACTACACCATTCAAAATAAGCTAATTCATACGCTGAGGTTAATTTCCCTTTAATAACCGGAAGTGCTTGATTCAATTCACTTCAAATTAAGTAGTGTGGTCTTGGATATTTTATTCAGGTGCAAGTTTGTGACTTGTGATTTATTTGGAAATAAAATTTCGGAAATTAAAATGGTTTCTGACAAGAAGCAAAACACTGGACCCTATATTCGACCACTCAGTGTACGTCTACAGGATTATGTTACAACCAACACTCATTGACTAGATCTTCACGTATTTTGACTAGACACTAAAGGAGCTTGATTTGTATCTGAGCCGAAATCTTGCGTCAGCCACGTGTATGAAATTATTCCCTATAACTACCTTTCTATGATGTCATCTCCATCTTTCTTTTGATCTCTGTTCCAGACGACTTCCACACCTTGATTATCTGTGAACATAAAAGTCAAACTATTAGCTGTTCATTGGGAAATGTCATCATAGTGTCTGCGAACTACGGCCGTACCAATAGTACAGTCTGCCCTTACCATGATCCAAATGCAATGGAAAGGACCGACTGTTTCCATGACGTCACCATGACCCTTTGTCAACCCACAATTGCAACATGCAACATCGTGGTTGATAATGCTCTTTTCTCAGACCCTTGTGGTGGAGTGTTCAAGTATCTCAACGTTACATACAAGTGTCTTTAGTCTGTAAAGCCTTAGTCACAACTGCACGTACGTTTTTTCAGGACGCACGGTTTCTGCGTTTTTTCGGGGTTGGAAAAAACGTAGAGGTCCGTGGCAGTTCGCACTGGGATTATAAGTAGTAGCGCCGTTGCGCGGGCTTCATACGCAAGGAGCACTTATGTCTTGCAGTTAACGTGAGGCACGCAAGGCGTCAGGACGCCTCAGTCAGAAATTTAAACGTCAGTGTAACGTGCAAATGCCGTGCGATTTGTATGTGCTCCGTGCAGATGACGCAAGGTTCACGTCCGTTAATCGCACGTACACCGTACGTGTTGCAAGAACGTACGGGCCTGTTGGGCCACATTCACGCCGGTAGTAGGGTGAAAGCAAGATGAACGTACTAAAACCGTACGGCGACAGTACGGTCGGCGGTGGATTTCCACCCTCTTAGCCCCACGTGTTCTCTTCTGACCCCTACCTCTCTTGCTCCAGGCACTGTGATTCAAGAGTCAGTCCTGATTTAGAAAATGTCTTGAAGAAACGTCGGACCTCCTGAAGACACTGAAAATTCAGAGCGAAAGTGTGAGAACTCTGTTGCCCGCACGGTTTTTATACCGGCCCCAAATTGGCCGTACGTTGCACCCACGTGTTTTCATGCGCCGTGGGTGGGACACACGAAGCACGCAAGTCACATGCACGTTTTCAGCTATGATTGGATACCCGCGTGACACGCACGTGGCCCGCAAGGAGTGCATGCGCACTTGCGTGACCATCACATGCGTGCCTCGTGAGTGCTGCCTGCGGTATTCGTGCGGTTTTTACCCCCAGCAAACGTGCGACCCACCCACGCTATTCGCACTACCCTCTTGCGGAGACTGGAGTGTTCATTACGTCCTGTCCACGGGCTGCCTGTCGTAGCGAGAACGCAGAAAATAATGTGCATACACATTTTTGGCCTACGGCTTTAGCGTGCTGTCTGCGAACTCGAAATTCCGTATGAACAACCTGCGTCCCCCTCGCGTTTTTCCAAATTTCTGCCCGTAAACCACCCGTAAACCACCCGTACAAGCCCGTACGTGCAGTTGTGACTAAGGCTTAAGAACTACTCCATTTTGACATTGAAACAAGAATTATCGGGACTGCGCATGCTCAAAACATATACAAAACGTATACAAAAATTACTCAAAATTTGGAACTCATATCCAGTGGCGTAATGAGCAAATTTTTTTGAGGGGGCTGAGTCCGTAAGAATTGAATTATAAAAGGAACGCAATACATAATATACTCGTATATAAATCCTTAGTAGGGGGTGGGGGATGGGGGATGGGGTATATCCCCCCCCCCTCCCACAAATGAGAAGACTTTGCATTTTGCTATAACATGACATTTTTGCACTTATCCAACGCCCTTGCTAAAATTTAAATATTCTATTTTGCGAGGTCGCGTAGTGACGGAGCCAGAAAATGTTAGGTTTTGTAGTTTGAAACCTTGCATTTCAGACCACTTTTATGATCACTTTTAGGATCACTTTTAGGATCACATTTAGGATCACTTTTAGGATCACCTTTAGGATCACTTTTAGGATCAAAGTCTGAGCTTAATATCCACCCTTTTCTCTTATAAGGATATGCCTCTTAAATCATTTTAAATAAAGTTTAAGTGTATTAAACTAGGGAGTGCAAATACCCTTTTGCAAACTGTAAGAAACGAAAAATAAATTTTGTTGTGCGAGAGTGTTGCCAAGGGATTACCGATTGTACCCTCAGAGCTAATCAGTATGCTTTCTGGAATGAGCCTTGTAGAGCAACGTACAGTTATCTTAAAGTAACCTACAGGTGCATGTGTAAATGTGATGCAGGCACGTACCGAAGTGAGTTTTTAGTACAAGAAAATGGAATTAACATTTTTGTATTTATCAATATACATAACGAAACAGAAAATATATAAGGAGGCATGCTACAGAAAGCCTAGTTTGATGTTGTTACAACTGAACAGTACATAAACAACAAAACAGAAAAGAAAAGAAACAGAAAAAGAAAACTAGCATAAGTGGCTAGACTATAAATGGTAAGAAAAGTTTTGCCAAGTCAGAGAAAACTTGTTATTACACAATGGGAAAAGAATTTATAAAGAGCTATCATATTGAAAGATTGTGACATCCATACGTACGAGGCTTATCTTCTTGGTTACAGAGAATAAACCATTGTCAGCGTATTCATGAATCATTATTTGAATGGATGGCTTCAATCTCTCCT
Organism: Heliocidaris erythrogramma; assembly: GCA_025617745.1. Lineage (NCBI taxonomy): Eukaryota > Metazoa > Echinodermata > Echinoidea > Camarodonta > Echinometridae > Heliocidaris > Heliocidaris erythrogramma. The sequence goes on from CM046861.1 coordinate 48,186,961, forward strand.
CCTTCACTTGGTAAATTATTCCAGTGTTTTGACCTTGTGTACTTATACTAATTATAGTGATATTCATATATATTAAAAATTTTCATTACAATAAAGATAGTGATTATCGTAATAATAGTCATAAATAGGATAATAACAGTGAAAATAATAATTTCAGTGATGATAATGATGATGATAGTAATGATCGTAGTAGCAGTAGTAGTAGTAGTAGTAGTAGTAGTAGTAGTAGTAGTAGTAATAGTAATGATTTTAAAAAATAAGTATAACAATAATGATAATATTGATAATAATAAGAAGAAGAATAAAAAGAATAATAAGAAGAAAAACGGTAATAATAAAAAGAAGAAAAAGAAGAAGAAGAAGAAGAAGAAGAAGAAGAAGAAGAAGGAGAAGAAGGAGAAGAAGGAGAACAAGAAGAAGAAGAAGAAGAAGAAGAAGAAGAAGAAGGAGAAGAAGGAGAAGAAGAAGAAGAAGAAGAAGAAGAAGAAGAAGAAGGAGAAGAAGGAGAAGAAGAAGAAGAAGAAGAAGAAGAAGGAGAAGAAGGAGAAGAAGGAGAAGAAGAAGAAAAAGAAGAAGGAGAAGAAACTGAATATTAATGAGGATGGTAATGACGATTGTCTCAAGTGACTTAAGGCAAGCTGTACTTTAGAAATTGTCATAGTTGTAACTTATTGAAAATATTTTTTTGTTTCATTCTTTTATGACGATTAATATCATTGTGTGAAATGTGGTCTGTATATAGTTTCAGCAACCTATAACGTTGTTGATATAATCGCTAAAATTTTATTCAACACTAGATGTATGCCAATGTTTATTATTTATTTGCTGTATTATGAAAATAAATTCTACAGTTGTCTCCTCAAGATAACAAAGGTCTGAATGCTTTATCGTGAAATGGATTTTCCCTCTGTGACGAAACACATTGTTTATTCTTCTATTAGCCAAATTGGGGATATCCAAGTAGATCGATAGCACATTGGACCTACAAAACAAAGAAAAACATAAGGCAAGAGAAAATGATAGAAAGATACGAAAAGGGAAATACATAAGGAAAGAAATAGAAGAGGAAAGAAGGAACTAAAAACAAAAATACATAGATAAATTTCAAGAAAATTTTTTGAAAAGACATAAAGGAGAAAAAATGATATATAGGGAAAGACAGAAATAGAAAGCAAATATATAACGAAAGATAAATATAGGGGAAAAAATACGTAAAAAAGGAAAGAAAGATATACTGATATCGGGAACCCTCTAAAAAGTGGTTAGAGGGCCCCAGACCGACATTTTCGTAGTCAGTTTATGGAAGATAAATATGCATCATGCACCGGCATCCTCTAAACCTTATAGGCCTATTTCTGTTCTTGATAATGTCAGAATTCAGTTTGAATATCTAGTGAATGAATGTATATTATTGACATTAAATGTCAGATGGAAAGTATGAAATTATCTAATGTGTTTATGCTTCCACATGATATTAAACAGAATGAACCCCCAAACCATAGCAGATAATCTAATGCCGAAATGTGAAACTACTCCTTACTAGCAAAGGAAGCAGTGTTTTCAGAGTTTGCCCTTTCCTTGTTACACATCCATCCATATATAGGATCAGCATATAGCAGGGTTCTTTTTTTTTTTTCTTCTTTTTTTTTTGGGGGGGGGGGGCTACTTTTAAAAATGAAGAAAAAATACCTTGAATAAAAAAGCATTATGATGATTGACACCAAAGTGCATTTTTTTTTTACACAATGCTCTGTTTATGTCATTGACTGCATAAAACTGTAAAATATACCGTGTATGGGCGGGTGGGGGTGCAGTTTATAGTGAAAATATATAGAGGGTCTACTATGAGCAAACCCGGCACTACATTCCACTGTTGATTGTCCTATTTTACAGGACTGTATAGGTATTTCATGAATTCAAAGTGATTGTATAGGCCTACACTAAATTTCGCCTTATGAAAAAGTTCATAATACACTCTTAGAAAAAAAGGTTTGTTTGAGCACCTTTAAAAGGTGCTTATATTTGCCACACCAGTGCCACCTTTTAGGGTGTCCCTAAGCACCTTTTGAAATGGTTTTCATCGACACCTTTAAAGGTGCTCGGTGTTCTGTGTTCATCACGAGTACTGGCAAAGAGCTAGCCTACTCTTGAGCAATATTTTATCGTCTTTCGAAAAAAATACAATATATCCATAGTAAATGAAATCAATAAATTATAGCAACATGCAATAGAACACATTTATACAATTTGTATCAAACCAAAGTATTTTGAAAATGACGAATGTAGATAGATATTATCGTGGACATGTTTAAATAATATCTACAGATTATGATAAAGACTAATACGCATAACAAAAGGTGGAGAAATCTAAGCTCAATGGCTAAGGTCCTTTTAATGGAACTTGTAGACACCTTTTCAATCCGGCACCAGTTTGGAGCTAATGAGTACCCCATAAGCACCATTTTTTCTAAGAGTATACCTAGCAGGCCTAGTTCTATACGCTGTGTTGAAATGAAAAAAAGTTACTCAAACACCTTTGTTTTATTAAATACGATAAATTTAACTTTTATTATACACCCGTTAATATACGTATGCGTATGTCGGCTTAATCGGAATAGTTTAGCTTTACATGATAAAAGGCTGAAGATAAATTAAGTGGAAGTACCATTATTTTTCACACAGAAATGCAAAGTGCAATTATCTAGCTCTTTTGTCAGTGTGTATTTGAAGAAACGTTCATCTGACATTATTTTTTGCAGTGTCTTACATAATATTTCATCTTACATTTTGCATGCAGTGCCTTACATAATAATTCATGTTGTATCTTGCAATGTCTTACAATTATTGTCTTACATAATAGCGGCATATCCTCTGGTTACTACAATTAAAAAGATATAGCATAATATAACCTATTTTCCCTCTATTAAAGGAGAATTAAGCCCTGATTACAAATTTACTTATATTGGAAGGTGTAATATATTCCTACTTATTGGCCTAAATCATTTTCTAATAAGATATCAGAAAAGGGTATGAATAAAGAAATTCCAACACCCGGTATCGTCTCTTACTCATTTACATGGGGGCTGCCATTTTCTTGCTGATTTGGAGTTGTACATGAACCATTGAGAAATGTTCCAGTCAGGAAGATATTTTGAATCCAAATCCTAAATTGATTTTCTTCATTACCTAAAATCCCATATGTGACGGAAAATATAAAGTGGGTGTTTACATGTATTATAAAAATTAAATCTTTATAATGATACTTTTGAATTGTCTGGTTTTGCTTAACAAAAATCTATTTTCTTGGGTTTGCCAAACAGAGCAGAACATAATATATGCAGCATGCATTCTGACTTTTCAAGTCCATTATCCGAAAGCAGGTGAATGCATAGTTTGCCACTATAGATGCTCAGGGAAGAAGCATCCATAAAATTTGAATTAATTTGCTCCGTCCCATACGTCCAGTATCGAGAAAATAGATTTCTATTAAGCGAATATCGATTTTCAACAGAAATATATAAGGAAATCTTCAGTTTAAAAATAAATTGACATATCTATTCTATATTTTTAATCTCAAATGGGTTTTTAATTTTGAAAAAGGCAATTGAGCATTTGGATTAAGAAAATCTTCTTGTACACATAAACAAAATGGCAGCCCCCATGTGCTGCTAGCAGACGATACATATTGCTAGCAGATGGTAAATTTTGCTCAGAAAAATTTGATTCGTATCGATCTCGTATATTTTGACGCGAAGCCATATAGTCTAACAAGTAGGAATAAATAACACCTTTGAACACTATCGTCTTTATTTTTGAGCGTAATTCTCCTTTAAGTAATGTTAATTATCGCCACCACACTGATGGTCTTTTTCACTCTAATAATGTATGATAAAAATTTTTTTTTATGATATTTACCGCCTCAATCTTGCTGTACTTATGTTTCAGTATCATAATCATGAATTACCCACTGTCTAATTTACAGCAAATAATGAGATCCATCATTATCCCACTAGACAAGTCAATCTATACCACTTGGCAAGAACTCGTACATCATTAACCCAGAATACTTTTTCATTTACGGCTCCTAAATTTTTGAATTCCCTCCCTTTAAATATACAAGACAGTGTAAGTTTGAGTACACTCAAACGTAAATTGAGAAAATCACTTTTTGCTTTTTATGAGCGTTGATCCCTCAGTGATGATTCTTGTTTACCTGTGTAGTAAAATCTATAGACTAAATGAAACCTTCCAGATCCTGCCCCTCCCCCCCCCCCCCTTCCTCACCCCCTGTCACTTTGACCTTCTTGTTCTGTCTTTTGTAAAGTTTACTCCTTTCCATTCTTACTATTCCCAGCTTTTTGTGTTCACATTATTTTTCAATGCTTTCTCTTGGATGGAAAGTGTGTTATGCCTATGATTTGTTTGCTTTCCATGGCCATGTATCTGTCTTCTTCTTTTTCCCTTTTATTGGGCATATTATGCATGATTGCCCAGTCTAGTTTTTTTATGTACTGTATTCATGATTTATCTTTTGCCAGGGTCCAGCGCTTCTACAAGCTATGCTTCTATGCTGGTCTCTGTTTTCATTCTCATTTTCATAAAATTAATCTAATGCAGTCTTCATTACTGTTACTTTTTTCTTACAACTCAAACTTTAATGCACTTTATTTTGCTTGTAATGATCGAAAACGTTTCTGCACTAAGTGTTGCCAATTATATTGTATATTGTTGATTGCACAATACATATTGTTATATACATGTACTTTGAAAAATGAAAATGTAATGAAATAAAATCTAAATCTGAAATCTGAAATTCATGTTCAATATATACATGTAGGTCTATATTTATCCCTTCATCTACATGTATATCCGAATAGCCGATTCCATGATATACATGTATTACGTTTATTCCACCTTTCCCCTCTCCCAGTGTCCCTCACTGTCTCCAGCGGCGTCGCTAGATGGGGGAGGGGGGTGTTGGGGATGTCACCCCCACACACACACACTCAAAATTGCTGTCGGCAAAAAAATAAGAGGTGGGAGGGAGAGGAAAGAGGAAATAGAAAAGGAAAAGCAGAAAAGAGAAAGAAGAAGGGGAAAAAATAAATAAGAAAGAAAAGGAAAAAACCCAGAAAGAACAGAAAGAAAGGAAAAGTGAAGGAAAGAAAAAGAAGGAAAGACTGGCCAACACTGGAAAGTTAATATACGGGCAAAGGCGTTAGCCCCCGTCGCGAACGGTGTCCGTACGCCTAGGGGAATACAGACATGCGGAAGAAGAATATGACAATGATAAAAATAAAAGATGGTGAGGAAAGAATTAGAAAAACATTAACGGAAAAGAAAAAGGAAAGTGTCTAGTAAAGAAAAAAAAACCCCGGTTGTTCAGTTCTTGTTTTTGCAATATGTGGATACATACATGTAATACATAATCCTATTGGTAGGAATAAGAGTATCAACATTTTAACGTATTACCATGCATCCTACCACGTATATAGAACAAAAACCAAAACAATTCGGGTATGTATGCATAGGTGTATGAGGGGAGGCGGGGGGGGGGGGGCAATGGGCTCCAGGTCCGGACCCCCCCCCCCTTTTTGGCGCCGGTTTTTTTTGTTTTTTTTTTACTTGGCGCCGTCTTTCTTGGCGTTTTTTTTTTTTTTTTTTTTTTTTTTTTTGCTTGTCAGGGAATTATGGAGGGAAACTGGACCCCATAACCCCTTACTGAGCGCTTTTTGGAGGTTTTTGAAGGTTTGGGAGAATTTTTTTTTTTTGTCCCCCCCCCCCCATATATAATTTCTTCCAGTGGCGGATCAGGATTGAGTAAACGGGTGGGGGGGGGGGGGCACACACCAAAAAAAAAGGCCTTTTCCCTCAAATTCTCTGTCAAGCAGAAAAAAAAAAAAAAGGTCCTCAGTATTTTTCTGTCTCTCCGGACAAGCCAAAAAGGTTTTTGGGGGCGGGGGGGGGGGCCCTGAAAAAATGCGAAATCTGCCTAGGCTTGGTTACAAAAAAAAAAGACGCCCCCGCCCCCCCCCCCCAAAAAAAAAAAAAAAAAAAAAAAAACCACTGCATCCCGATACCCGCCCGCGTACCGCAATTAAGCCCCGCCCACTCAGAGCATATTGAGAAAATCAGCTGTCGATAAGGTAAGTTTGTCATTTAGTTTAGTCACTGTTACTGTTATAATACTTATATGATACAGTGCTATTCATTCACAGTCATTACAATGAATTGGTCATATCCTTCATGTTAGCAATTAAGAATGTTGCCGATGTATGTGATTTAACGTTTTTAGCTCTTCAAAGTTCAAAGTTCAAATTGAAGAATACATGTAATTGAAAACCTCAACATTACACAGATATGAATTTGTGGGACAAGCTTCAATGATTTATTTGTAATTGTAGCCCAACTATGACTTTATGATTATGTACTTATTTACTGTATCTGGGTTTTGACTTGAAAGTGAAGGAATTTTTCACATTCCTCTTATATCTAATGATATTATTCCTGATATTCGGATAATTGTGTAAAAAATTTGAGGAAGAACAATGGGCCAAAGGCAAAGACAAGTCGTTATGCTCAGCCACCATATGATTAAATCATTTTGCTTAAGATAGCTGGCCCCTGCATTTCTGTTATTTCTACTTGTTTATTTCGATGTATAATCATGTCTTTATTCTGTTGTCATTATTCAACTGTCACATTTTTGAATTTGAAGAATTATGTTGTATACTATAATTGTAAATTTGTTATTTGATTTGACAATAAATGCAGAAACTCCTGCAAAAAAAAAAAAAATCCGCCTGACCAAGTGAATATTTAGTCAAGTTTCTCGTGTTTTTATTATTGAAATTCTGATCATTTTCAACGGAATAAACGCTATTGTTAATTCATAACTGAAAAAAATATCAGTCAAGAAGAGCGGGATTCGAACCAGCAACATTGTAGAACGTGTGGTGTAGAATAAGGATACTTTTCTTTACCACTAGACCACGAGCAGTTGACAGTACAGTTCGTTGCTCTAAAGTTAAGGCTTTATACCTCCACTCTATAGAAATTCAGTACCTCTTTTCTGCTCACTGTTTTTTCGATATCCTAGGTAGGATTTTTGCCAATTTGAGGATTACTGGGCATATTAGCTATTATAGCCGAACAATGAATGTCATTTTTACAAGGAAAGGTGGCCATGACCCATGTCGCTCAATAACCCATGTTACCATGCACATTGCAAAATCAGTGGTGCCCATCATGTCTAAACATGCAGTTTGGGATTCTTGACATGAAAGACAACATTTCAAGGGTTGTGAATAAGATTACTATAATGTTAAGGCCCTAATTAAAACTTTTTGGCTCAATTTTTTGCATGAATATTTTTGGCAATAATCAGGAGTTACTAGACTACTCCTAACTGGATATATTAGCTCAGTAATCCTCAAATTGGCAAAAATCCTACCTAGGATATCGAAAAAACAGTGAGCAGTGATGTAGACAGAAGTAACCGTCTGTTATGGGGAAATCTTTAATATTTCTGACATTTCTCAACCTTCCCCAACAGACGGTACACCCGTATATTACCAACAAGGTGTCCGAACAGCCGACCTATGCTTAGGAATAGTTTTTCACTATTTTAGAAAATGATCTAGATAGTAGATGTATTTACTGAACTTAGAAAGGTCTAGACCATATTCAGCTTTATACATTTGATATATTTAAAAGTTTAAAAAATAAAGTAGATAAGATAATAATTAGAAATAGAATTAAGACTTACCGAGCAGCCGGCTACGAAATCTGTTCGCTACCATGTTCGCTACGTACATTCCGGTTACGTTTACTATACTGCACTGTTAATGCGTATGCCACTGAATGCAATGCTACACACACAAACAGACAGAGAAATAATAAAATGGCGATCTTTCCCGAGAACCGCTTCCGGTTCCGGGGTCAATTCTATTATCAGCACCACATACGTCTACAACGTGCGTACGCTCACGTCTATCAAAGAGGTCAGTGGGCGGAGACTATTCAATGATATGACCGTCCACACACTTACGTGATATGTGAGCATTCAGTCTCTATGTACGGAGGTCTAGTGTAGCCAGACGTATTCTCAGCGGAACAACCGACGATACAGAGAGACTGAAGCTTTTGGTCTAATAGTGATGTAGAAAGTTGCCACAGAATATCCATTTGATAAAGAGATTTATACAAACTTAAATATACAGTGCGAGTCAATAAATAGGAAACCCAGATTAAACCCTAAATATTGTTCCAATCAAAGATACATTGTAGCCTGTCATGTTTCCTTTAATTTGACACCTTGATCAATAATATCTGACCGTGGACAGTAGAACAGTAACATTTTTCCTGATTCGTGTCAAATTTTCCTCTGCCCAAGTTTTGAATGAAATAGATGGTCAATCCAAGGTTGGTTGAATGGTCTCCATTCCTGTTGAGTGCACTCACAGATAATGAAAGACATTATTAACTACTACCATTATAATATATTTCAGCGATTTTGCTTTAAGATATTGGGGCTTGAATATGGGTTTCCTATTTATTGACTCACTGTATAGCGTGAAAGATTGTGAACATCTATAACACTGGACAGTATCATGGTAAAGGAAAATAAATGGTTGATGTATTAATTTCTCCCAAAAAGATTGAAATGTGTAGAGATCAGTGGAGGTTTCATGTTGAGTTTTCAGTGTGTAAACTTGAAGACAAGGTATTACAAAAAAAAAATCTTTTAACATACTAAAAGATTTTCTATGATCTATTGTCGATTGTTTTCATTTCTCTTGAAAGTTGAAACTTTATGCCCAAATAAAACTCCAGAAGCCATTTGAAAATGTTCTTAAATGGTATAAGATCTTAATTAAATTATGAGTTTCCAAATTCTGTTCCTATTAAAATGTTATCTTTTGTATTTTCCTATCTCAAGGTTGAATGAATGCAAAACATCTAAACATGGAAAAATATGCTAGAAGCGTCCAGAAGTTTTTACAGACTAAATCATGCATCATAGGTCATGATAGCAATTTCAATGAATATTTGATTGTAGTTTGTAAATCAATACCAGAATTATTGTTCAATTCCATATTTCATGCTAATTTGAGAATCAATAAAATCCCTGTTGAGGGGGGGTATAAAAATACAAATCAAGACTGACATGTGTACTGGTTGAAAGTCCTGTTGTCCAGTTTGTGCCGCATAACTGCATTACAGAATGTCAGCCGTGTACCTGCTATATCACTAGGCTCTTCCTGCCAATATTTGCCTGAAGCATTAAAGAATAGACAACTGTACAATTATAATTTAATATCAGGAAAATGAAAGTTGGTGTTCATGACACCGTATAGACAAATATGTTTTTCTTAAATTTCCTTTTGTACAACTTTAAGTCTTGTTGCCTGAATATTGAAACTTAAACCATTGCTATGACGTCAATCTATTCAATAAAGTGTAGATTATTTTTTACGAATGTACTGTTATCGGTAGATTCGTACAGATAACAGTACATTCGTAAAAAAATAATATACAATTTGTTAAATAGGCTGACGTCAGCAATGACACAATCGAATAATACATATCGATCACAGTGGTAGGTAATGATCAACAATTGCAAATCTACAAACATTTTTGTTCAATTACATTATTTTCTTCTTCAGATATTTTCATCACATACAAACAATAACACTATGAACATGGCGAACAAAATATACAGCTCCTCATTGTACCTTCCACAATTGCCCTGGTAGACAAAAGAACATCCCTTCATTGCTATTATGTAAAAATATGTAGAACAGGTGTCACAGGCATATTCACCTGTTCTGCTTATTTTACATAATAGTAATGAAGGGATGTTCTTTTGTCTACCAGAGCAATTGTGGAGTGTACAATGAGGAGCTGTATATTTTGTCCGCTCTCTTTGTCATCGTGTTCACAGTGTAAATTGTGTATCATTTAACAATCTGTTGACATTACTTGTTTACTTGTAAATAAGTATCTCTGACTTGTGAATCATTATATTTCAGGCTTTTTTTATTTTATAAATTATAGGCTGTACACACGGTCAAATGAGTCATGATTTTCCTAAAACTCAAACTGCTAGTGACATCACATCAGTATCCATCCATTATTCCGATGGTTGCATATTTATATTTGCACCACCAACAGCAGAATTGTTCTTGGCATGACGAGATTGACAATCATGACAATTGGTTATTGACAATTGTCTTGATTGTGCGTATGCCCCATAAAATTAAAATAACCATGCAAGATCTTACACTCAAATCAAGGCGCATATAGAAAACACTCCTTTCATGATTACTTGCCATGCCCCCATACCAACTGTATTTACTCATATTAAAGAATAACTCTTTGTTTCATAAATAAATAACTCTTAGGAGTCGTATTTGTGGAGTAATATCTGTAATAACCTAGGAAAGAGAGGAGCCTCGCAATTCCTAAAAAATTGTTTTTGTCATAACTTGGAAACTGATAAAAGTATGTAAAAGTACACACTTTTAGAAAGTAAACTTCTCAAGGAATCTGTTGTTGGAACAAGTGTTTTGGGGGGAAAATTATTAAAATTATTAAAACTGCCCAAAACACAAAAAAAATGTTTTTCAGGCTTTTGATCAATATTTTTAAAAACTAACACTAATAACAAATGAAATAACAATCACTAGTATGTTTACATGGTTTATAGCTAATTGGGGGCATTTGTGATTGTCTTAAAAATTTAGCTTTTAGTCAAAATTTTGAGGCTATAAATTGATTCCTTGAATAATTTCCTTTCCCATATGTATACGTTTAGATACTTTACTTCTTTATTTCTAGTTATAATAAATTCCATACCATAAGGGGTGTTTTGAGCATTCTTCAGATGTGGCATTGCTGTCGTTTCCAAAGTACCTTCTGCTATTTCATTAAGTAAGAATTCTGGATCGAATTCTGGATCGAATTCAGGACTGCCAATCTCATTACTAAAATTCCTCTGGGTTATAAACATGTCATTATCAGAATCCATTTTTAAGAATTCTAAATTTGATACGCTTTTGAGTAAAATAACGGTGAAAACAAGGCGGTCGACCTTCTCTACACGCAACGTGTATCAGACTGGTGTATTGTGTAAGCCCGTTTTATGCACTAGCACAGAAAATAAAACCCTTGCCTCATTACACTCAAACATATTGGATGGACATTACGTAACAAATATGTATCATGTCCGAATCTACAGTTTTAGAACCATATAGAGCAATAGTTCAATAATAGGTCGTTTCACAAATGTTTCAAATTTTATGCATACTTCTCTCACAAAGGTTGTTCATGACATCCAGAGAGCTTGCCCGAGGTTTGCCCGACGTAGCAACAACTAATGTATGTAAACTGGAGTCCACATATTCAAATGCAATTGTTAGATACAGGTTCACGGAATGACTCGTTACCAGATCTCAAGGAAAGAAGCATCCATAAATTTGACTATATTTGTGAAAAGGTCTATTACGTAATTTTCAAAGGCCTGTATATTGGCGTCATGCACTATCACACACAATTGCTTCGTTTCACGCAAACAACGTTGGATGGAAATTACGTAACAAATAGGTATCATGTCCGAATCTACAGTTTTAGAACCCTGGAGCAATAGTTCAATCATTACGTAATTTTCACAGCTCACTTGGATTTTCCTGTATACTGTTCATGTACTGCTGCACAAACATACACAGCAAAGCTTCCTTGGATTGTTAATTGTATTCTACAAAAGTACGAATGTACAGGTACGAAATACAGGTGTTCTAACTTATGCAATGGTTTAAGTCAGAGAATAGCCTTGGAAGTGTAGATTCGTTATTCCCAATCTACTCGGCTACGCCTCGTAGATTCGGAATTACGAATCTACACTTCCTCGGCTATTCTCCTTTACTTATCTTTAACAATAATTGTCTCCTAGTTGTGATTTTTTTTTTCATATCAAGGAATTCGTCATGATCTATTCGTCATGATCTATTGTCGATTGTTTTCATTTCTCTTGAAACTTTATGCCCAAATAAAACTCCAGAAGCCATTTGAAAATGTTCTTAAATGGTATAAGATCTTAATTGTATCCCCCGGCAGTATGCCGGAGGATACTTTGGATTCAGCAGCGTTTCGCCGCCGCCGCCGCGTCACATTCTTGTGTGCGCTCTAGCGGTCACATTTCTCGACGAATTTCTTTCAGACTTCCTATGGACGTGTATCTTGGTAAAATCTGGACCCCTATAGTTTCTGGTGATGCTGCCCCCAGTGTTCCGTCTTTTATAGGGTAAAAGGCCATATTTTTGGGGAAAGTTTGTGTGGACTCTAGCGGTCACATTTCTCAACGGATTTTGTTCAAATTTTGTATGAAGGTGTCTCTTGGTAAAATCTGGAACCCTATAGATTTTGGTGATGCTGCCCCCAGTGTTCCGTCTTTTATAGGGTCAAAGGTCATATTTTGATAGATGTCTTGTGTGTACTCTTGTGTGCGCTCTGGCGGTCACATTTCTCAACGGATTTTGTTCAAATTTTACATGAAGGTGTCTCTTGGTGTAATTTAAAAACCTATAGTGTTTGGTGATGCTGCCCCCAGTGTCCCGTCTTTTATAGGGTCAAAGGTCATACTTCAGGACATGTCGTGAGTGCACTCTGCAGGCCACATTTCTCAATGGATTTTGTTCAAATTTTGTGTGGAGATGTATCTTGGTATAATCTACACATGTTTAATTTTTGGTGATGCTGCCCTCATTGTTCCGTCCTTTATAGGGTCAAAGGTCATTTTTCCATTTCTTGCACTCTTACTTCTGCATTTCTTGACGGATTTCGTTCAAATTTTGCATGAAGGTGTCCCTTGGTGTAATCTAAAAACCTGTAGTTTTTGGTGATGCTGCCACCAGTGTCCCGTCTTTTATAGGGTCAAAGGTCATACTTCAAGGGATGGCGTGAGTTCACTCTGCAGGCCACATTTCTTGATGGATTTCTTTCAAATTTTGTATGGAGATGTATCTTGGTATAATCTACACATCTTTACTGTTTGGTGATGCTGCCCTCATTGTTCCGTCCTTTATAGGGTCAAAGCTCATTTGTCCCTTTTGTGCACTCTTACTTCTGCATTTCTTGACGGATTTCATTCAAATTTTGTATGTAGGTCCATTATAGATTACACCTCTACAGTTTTTGGTGATGCTGCCTCTAGTGTTCCGTCTTTCATAGGATCAAAGGTCATATTTTAGTGGATGTCTTATGTGCGCTCTGAGGTCATATTTCTTCCGAATTTTCTATAAAAATGCATTATACTCTAATCTACACAAATCGTTTTGGTAATGCTGCTCCTGGTGTTGACAATATTCCGGGCCACTGGCGGCAATTTCTACACCATCCTTTTGTTTGAGGGAGGGGATGGGGGAGGGTCTTTGTCCCTCCTTCAAATCGCTGCCAGCGCCGGGGGATACATTTCGCATTGCGCGGCACGAGGAATGCACATTTCTAGTTAAATTATGAGTTTCCAAATTCTTTTCCTATTAAAATGTTATCTTTTGTCTTTTCCTATCTCAAGGTTGAATGAATGCAAAACATCTAAACATGGAAAAATATGCTAGAAGCGTCCAGAAGTTTTTACAGCCTCAATCATGCATCATAGGTCATGATAGCAGTTTTACCAGTATTGCATCAAGAACTTTCCTTCCTAGAAGTTATCTGCATTCATTGAGAAAACCATCTCAAATGTCAGTGCACTGTAGGTCATGTGCCACACTAACTCAAATTCCTCAACCAGGAGGAAGGGGCAAGAAGTTTCACACCCTCGGGAAACTGTCCTCGGCATCATCATCAGGGTCACAGAGGCACCTGTCCACAAATTCCACAGCCCCTCGTCCGGTATCGTCCGTGTTATCCCCATCTTTAAAGGCCACTCGATCTGGAGATCGTCAGAAGCTTATCATCCTAGGAACAGGATGGGGCAGCTACAGCGTCCTGAAGAATATTGATAAGTCACTCTACGATGTGGTGGTGGTCAGTCCAAGGAACCACTTCCTCTTTACCCCTCTTTTAGCAAGCACAACAGTGGGAACCTTGGAATTTAGGTTGGTTTTGCTTTGTTCCCCTGTCCTGTCACTATTTTGTTTGTTTTTTTTTTTTTTTGATCTGCCAACTTATTTTTCAATCCTTGTTAAGTATACTTCTCATCTGAATTTGTAACTTACCGGTATTAACTTTCACTTTCCTGATTTTGAAATTTTATAGCTGTTTGGCTATCTACATTCAGGAAAATATTTACAGAAAGAGCCTGCTTGACATAGCTTGTACCCCTTGATGTGTGCAGGTTTTTATGTGAAAGCAACAATTACAAATTGATTTCAATGGATATTTGATTGTAGTTTGTAAATCAATACCAGAATTGTCAATTCCATATTTCATGCTAATTTAGTAATTTGAGAATCAATGGGGGGGGGGGGGGTATAAAACTACAAATCAAGACTGACATGTGTACTGGTTGAAAGACCTGTTGTCCAGTTTGTGCTGCATAACTGCATTACAGAATGTCAAGCAGCGTACCTGCTATATCACTAGGCTCTTCCTGCCAATATTTGCCTGAAGCATTAAATAATAGATATCTGTACAATTATAATTTAATATCAGGAAAAGGAAAGTTGGTGTTCACAACACCGGATAGACAAAATATATTTTTCTTAAATTTCCTTTTGTACAGCTTTAAGTCATGTTGCCTGAATATTGAAACTTATCTTTAACAATAATTGTCTCCTAGTTGTGAATTTTTTTTTGTTCATTATATCAAGGAATTCGTCAATCTATTGTTGATTGTTATATTCATACATTCTTGTAAACATGATTTGCGGTACTTATTTTTGTCTCTACTTTCTTTAGGAGTATCATTGAACCAGTTAGGAACACAGGGTTTCGGCAGAGTGACCATTTTCATCTTGCCGAGGCTGTCCGATTGGATACCAAGAATAAGGTAATCTAAGAACCTGTATGGTTTGCTAAATGGCTACAATTCAAACTCCTAGCAATCAGCAAAATAACAAATTAAAGGGGAAGTCCACCTAACCTGGTATTTAGTTGATTTGAATGAAAGCATAGTTTTTTTGTTTACTTTGTTGTTGAAAGAATATATTTGGTTTCATATAGGTTTTGTGTAAAAATTTATGTGCATTGATTATATCTAGGTTGCATGGATGACTAAATATTTTCTACATAGAAAATGTAAATTTGATATTTTTAGTATAAGGCAAATGGGAGAGGACCTTGCAAGATAGTCACATAGTTGCCAGTAAGCCAGTTTGTAATTAGTTCATGGTACAAATGACCCTGAAATGACCCCGAAATGACCCCAACTGGTACACGCAGGTGCATTTGTTTTGGTGGACGCGCTACTTATTTGACTTGTAAAATCATACCGGTGCTCACATCGTGGGGCATACTCTATTACAGCATATAAGGGTCAATTATCCCCTCTACAATAGACCGCTTCTGTAATGTATACAAATTTATGCACATAAATTTATGCACACAAATTTATGCACATATATTCTGAGCACCTAGACGAGCTATTCTATGAACATGCTTTTTATAAACGAGCCTCAATACTTGGAATCCAGTTTGCATACATTATGTTGCTATGCCCGGCAAGCCTCTGGCAAGCTTTCAGGTTGTCAAGAACAACCTTTGTTTGAAAGGTATGTATAAAATTTGCATACATTACCGAAGCAGTCTATTGACCTTTATCGTGACATGCGCAAATTTTAATTACAAGCTGGCTTATATGTGGTTGATAACAGTTTCATAAATTCATAACTTTCCTATTTCTTATTGGATTTGGCTCAAATTTCATTGATCTGTTTATTTATTCTGCTTCTGTTAAAACTAACTTGATATCAGGGTGGACTTCCCCTTTAAAGATAAAGTTGAGTTCTGGTCTTGAGATTGAATTGTGAAAGAAACACTGTCTCATAGCAATTGGGAAAGGTTGATTAAAGATCCAAGAAGTTTATTGTCTGATTATATAGCAAATAAGAATCGGTGTATGCTGTAAGATCTTGGAATCACCAAATTGATAAGAAACTGACTCAATCCTGCCGAGAGTCACATGCACTGCACACAGAAATGTGTATATGGGACTACACAAATGTTCGGCCCGAACATTTCAGCTGTTTTTCAGATTTCGAATGTGAGGGCATTTGAAGAGCAATCCTTTTCACAGGACATTTCTACTATGATAATCTTCCAAACTAACATAAAAAGAATGAGAAAACTCACAAATTATCTTTTGCCTTTCCCAGAACTCAACCTTCCCTTTAAGATATTACATTTAAATAAGTAACAAAAATGTCCGCTTCACATTTCTGTAACACTGATAATTCATTATGTGTAGGTCTTTCTTATGGTGTGTGTGCGGCTACTTTTTTTCACTTGCACAACGCTTTGCTTGATGACGTTACATGGAACCCTCTGATAATCTTTACAAAATGCTGAAAGTACTTGAAAGTAATACATATTTATTTTTTAAAAGACATGTTTGCTACTTGCAGATTTAGGATTGCAAAAAAGCAACAAAGTTTTATATTTCCTCTTAAGAACAAAGATTTATTGTATATTTTTAAGCTTTGTTCAAATTTTCTGAATACTATATGATAAGTAATTCCTTATTACACTCCAGCTTTTCAAGTACCTTGAGGAAACGCAATGATCATATTTGTGACTACTGAATTTGATAAATATTGTCAAGCAATACATCAAAACTTTATCAATAACAAGTTGCAATTAAACCGATATAAGCAACTGAAATCCTTACATGTGATTAGCTAAGGACAAATTTGTTTAATACAAAACTTAGGCAGTTGTTATTGATAACAAGTTTTATGAAACAGGGCCCAGATCTGGGAAAAAACAAACAAAAAACAAACAAAAACTGTTGTAAAGCCTTTCCAGACTGTTTCCCTTGGTCATGGGAGAAAAGATAGGAATATATAGAGTGTTAAAACTAATTACCCTGTTGGATACGATTTGATTTTGATGTAACATCGTTTTCCACATACTTCAGCCTGGGTTATCCTTCTAGACCATGCACACTGAGGGAGCATAAGACCTTTGTTCATAAGCTTGACACACACAGCACAGCCCAAGTTCCATTTAGGATAAAAATACATGTAGGTGTGTGTAAGGTTGGTTGGGGGGGCGGGGAGGACACAAATGCAGGTTTGTCAATATTGCTTGGAGGGAGATCTGTATCGTTTTGGTCTTGCCAGCTCTCAAAAAGTCGTTAAGTGGAGGGTGGCGAAAATTTTTTTTTCCCCCCAGCACTCCAAAATTTGCACAGTGGGGGGGGGGGGGGGGGGGGGGGTGGTATGAGGGTATACTTTTCATCCATAAATCTCTGACAAGCAACAAAAAAAAGGGGGAGATCCATATTTTGTTGGTCTCGCCAGCTCTCAAAAATTCACTCATGGGGGGGGGCACAATTTTTTTTCCCCAACCACCCCCCCCCCCCCAAAAAAAAAAATTCTAAAAGAGGGGGCAAATTTGCATACTTTTTTTCAAAAGGGGGGTGGCATGGGCCGGATGTGCCCTTAGCTTCTTTTACAATATAAATTTAATATTTTTACAAGTTAATTACAATGCTCTTTAAGCTCTCCTCCTCGTAAACCCCCCACCCCCCAAAAAACAAAAACAAAAACAAAAACTAAAGCACACAAGCAAACAATAAGACAGATCAATTATTTCAAATTAAAACCTATTTAAACTATCGTAACACATACTTGCACATTTAACATTACATATAGTGTGATTTGTTCAAACATAACACTTAAAGGACAATTAACCCCACGTGATATTCTAGATGCGGAATCGTCTGCTACGTCTTTCCATGGAGGCTGCCATTTTGTGCATGACACGGATCATTAGGTACCATATGCATTGATAATAGCCTACCTTTACAACAGATACGTCGCTTTGTTCTGATTGTATTACGATTGTTATTGGCCATGGGCCTAGATAATTGACGACCCATGAGTTCTAATAGCCATCCTGTAATGCAGATTCCTCGCTTTGTTTTGGTATTGTTACGATTGTCTCCGTCCTTGACGTCAATTCTCCGTCTCCACGTACAGAAAGTATATTTTTTATGAATAAATTAAGACCTTTTAAAAAATATATAAAACTAAACTTACATTTCAGAATATGTGACTATATCTAATATATATTTGTCCTCTAAAAATCAATTACAAGTTAACGATGAAGGAAATTTTACTTGGGATGAAAAATATTTTCGTGTACACATAAAGTAATGGCAGCCCCCTTATTATTGCTAGCAGACGATAACTTGGCTGGAAAATAGTGATTTATATCTATATCCTATGTTTTTACATGATTCTTGTATGTATCAAATAAGAGGCATATACTACACCATTCAAAATAAGCTAATTCATACGCTGAGGTTAATTTCCCTTTAAGCATGATATCATATATAGTCTTGTACTGCTAGACAATAATTACTTGAAACATTCTAACTTTTGATTTCATTTTGAGTGCTTGAAATGGCCACCATTATCTGAACAATATCAAGTCAGTATCTTTGACCTCTGACTATGACCCATCTGACTCTTGCTTCCTGAACTTGACTTTGAATTAACAAGCAAAATATCATTTAGGGGATCGGCACCCCAAACCCTTAGGCCTATTGAATTAAGCCTGGCTTAACTTAGGCCACTGATTTATGGAAGGCCATTCGTCAACCCCTAAGTCCCGTATAAATTACTGTATTTATGTAACAAAATAAAGAAACAAAATTATTTTCTGGAATGAAATGAGCATCAGAAATAAATTCTATCATGTCTGTGTTTGTATTTGCATTGAGTCCCAGAACTATGGTGATTTTGTAGGATTATAAGAGGGTGACATTTGGCTCTCCATAATTCGGTGGCCTAAATCTACACACTTAGGCGGGGGCTTGCACCTTTCGAGAATACAGGCCTGTATTGACCCGTTGTGGTGCATATTGAAAAATGCAATTAAGCAAAATGTTATAGATTAGCCAATCCAAAAATCCCTTGATTTTATACTTTAGGAGTACTTTCAATCTAAATGTAAGTTGTACACATTGTTCAAGGATAACTATTAAAATTAACTTCTAAGTACCACAACATAACCTCAAAATGCAACAAAAAAAAAATCATTAAAAATGTATTGGATGCCCCGGCAAAACTCCTAAATGGAGGTACATTTATATTACATCATTAGCAGACACCTACGGTACATGAATGTTACCTAATCACCTAGGAAGTACTACCTTGAATTAATCTTAACAATCTTCCTTGAGATTACAGTACAGATAGTGTGCTATTCTTTGTCCTTGTGCTCAGTGCTTCCACCGTTGAAGTGCAGTTTTCCTTCATCTTTATTTATCTGGTTATAGGTAGCAACTGGAACCTCATCCCCTGCATGAAACAAAATAGAGGGGTGTGTGACAATGGATTATACTTTTGCAAACTTTTAAAGTGGTTCAGACTTCTGAAATATGTTGTAAAGTTATTGAATTACAACCGACATGTACGTCACAGAATTTTTGCAGTTTGTGGAAGTTTATTGCTTTGAATGTGGCTGTCATTGACAATTTCTGAAAATTTCATGTTGCGATGATTGCGAACGTTTCTGGTTTTATAGCATGTGGTCCATTACGTACCTGCAAATACACGCAATATGTACAGTGCACCAAACTTAAGAGGTACATTAATTAAAAAGCAACAAAAATATTGAGGTTTGCCAAAAAAAAAAATAATCATTAATTTCTTTTTTTATCTGGTCATATAATCATTAAAAATCATGACTGAGAATCACTTCAGACACCAAATGGTCAATTCCAGCATGCTAGACTTGACATTCAGACTATTTTTTGGTTATTGAGTAAAATTAGGAGTCATAAAACATATTTTAATAGTTGAATCAGACACATTTCACTATCAGGGACATACACAGCAAATTTTACAGTATTTCTTCGAATAGTTGAAGAGAAAATGGACCCTTTGTATTAAACCGTAAAGGACATGACACAAAGTCAAAGTGGACAAATATTTTTCAGTCCTGTGATTTGTTTGAAAAACCTGTGAGTTCAGGGGTTCAGTGTATCTAATTAAGGTGTTAACAGCATTAACAGAAGCTTATATTCATACTTGAAACAAATTATTTTATTGACATTTTAATTTATCTATCATAGTTTTCCCGACAACCAACTTCAGAAGATGTCGAACCAAGTTAAAATGAAAATTTGCCCAAAACTCTAAATCAGATGACTTCAAAAACACTGAACTAATTGCAAAGCTAATTATGCTCCTACTTCATTCATGTAGCCCATATACTTTTAAAACTCTGCTATTGTGACAAAGTGGTTATAGTTTACATAGGATTCCTATAATGGGGTAACCTCGCTATTCAGGACCGCTTATTCATAAGGACCGCTATCATAACGCGTGACTAAATGAATAGTGGTTTTGTATCAATAGCAGTCCTTCTAAATAGCGAGCAAACCATAGACAGATTACCTCGCTATTCATAAGGACCTCCATTCATAAGGACCACAATTCATAACTATTCATAAGGACCGCTATTCATAACTGGTGTTCAATGAATAGCGGTTTTCTATCAATAGCGGTCCTTATGAATAGCAAGCGGACCCTTCCTAAACATATCAAAGAATGCATTATGACTATCCAGAGAAAGCAACTTACCCAGTTTCTTGCCTGTTGTAATTTTATGTGCACGGCGACGATTTGAAGACACTTCACGGCGGCGATTTGAAGACAAGCCACGGCGACGATTTGCAGAGGGGTTGCTATGATGATGATTAGATGGAGCCACGCCCTCTGGAAAGAGTTAATGATTGAGAAATTTAGTCATGTTCGTGGTATTCCCTAGAAAATGTTTGTTTAACATAAAATCATAATCGTGCGTGCATTGTGGTACATGGTGCGTACAAAATGACAGCATATAAAGGTCAATTGTACTCGGTACAAATGACCTTATCTACACATGCACAAATTGTAATTACGAACTGGCTTATTGAGTTGAGTCACCCTCAAATGTTGACTCAAGAACTATTGCTGACTATTGTACCGCAAAGATATGGAATGCAAAATTAAACAAAAGCTGAAACCTTTTAAAATCATGTACTCTTCATAATCATCTCCCTATATTTTGACTCAAATCACCATGCTGTGATTTGCCTGTTACAAATCTTAAAAATCTAATTTAGAATATGTTCTTGGGCTGCCTCGCACGTTAATTTATTCCACATACAAATTCAATTTATTTTACTTCTACATGTACTGTAACTCAGGGACATGTTTAGGTGTAGAAATGGTGTCAAATGCATAAAAACAATGACAAAAGGCATATAACCAAGTCAAGCAGTCAAAAACTGCCTTCTTTTGAAATTTTCTGAGGGTTTGGGGGAAAAATACATTTTTAGAAAGTTCGTCATGATTAACAATGTAAATGTTTTTTCAAAATTTGAAATGTGACTAAAGTTATTTTTAGGTACTTTTAGAATGCTGATTTTGGTCAATTTCAAGATTTTTGAAGAAATTTCTTTGCAAAATACTCTTAACTGCAATAGGGATATGAATTCCCATTCTTTGTATAGAAATGATAGTGAAGATGACTCTTGAAAAAAATGCTGAAAAATAATTTATAGCAAAGATAGGCTTTTAATACGATTATAAAATACACCTTCTACAATGAGTATTTTACTTTGAAAAGGTGTTTGCCAATGGAGTGGCAGTTAAGTGATATGCAACCATGTATGCAGCACGATAAACACCGATTGTACAACAAACAATTCTTTTCTTGACCGCTGCCTCTCTTCTAGTATTTTCTCCCTTTTTTTTCAAAAGTTTAGTTTTGCTACAATCATTTATTTTTCTGCATTATTTCCTCATGAAAGTCATCTCCAATATCATTTCTATTCAAAGAGCCGGAAATGGAATTCATATCCCTGGAGTGGTTGAGTATTTAAGAAATAATCATGAAATTGGCATTCTAAAAAATACCTGAAAAATAACGCCAGACCCATTAAAATTTGGAAACATTTATTTTAGTCATGATTTTATCTTTATAAAAATGTATGCTTCCAAAAATTTTCACAACACACTAAGAAAAACAGACAAATGAAATAGCTATAATATAAGATAATGAAAAAGAGAGGGTGGGGCAATATAGAGGCTAAAGGAAAATTTTCAAACAGATGACATATAAAGAATAATTATATAAATGATGCTTACCACTTTTATCCAGGAATTCAGCCACTAGAAGAACTGAAATCAGCACGAGTACACAAAGACGTTGCATATTGCTTGAATTGATTTGAGCTGTGGTAATATGCGTGCTGTAACACTGATGAAGAATTTAAAAGTGAAGTGCCCAGTTAGTGTGCATTCATATGGGGTGGAATACTCCAGTCAGCGCAAAGTGTCTAAGACCCCATTCACACTCACATCGTTAGAGCGATCTAACACAGAGCGGTCTGGTCTAATGTGAGTGAATGCACAACTGGTCCAGGAATTCGTCCTCTGGACCGGTCCAGAAGACCACATCGGGATGAAGTCTTGAGGAACGGTTCCTGATAACGGTTCTAGATTAATAAAGACTTTAACATACACGTCAGGAAAAAAAAGAAACAGAAAATTAAAGAATGATAAAAATAAACTAGACATTTAATTCGTTGCATGGGGACGAATTAGGTGATCTGTCTTTTGATCTTAATATTTTTGATGAAGACGAATGACAAAATGATAATGTGAAGGATGAGGTTGATATCACGATGAGATTAATTATAATGAATCTATTGACGATTTTAAAATTTCAGCCTCTTCCTAGCATTTTCAATTCGTAGGCTCTACTACCTACCTTAGTGAAATAGCGCCCCCTTTGTTTCAATGGGGCATAAAGTGTGTGAAAATGAATTTTGGATGATTGGTGGATATCATGACAGTGATGATGATAATGATGATAATCATCATCATGATTATTATGAATATCATCATGACAGTAATGATAATGATGTTGATGATAATCATGATGATCATTATATCATCATGACAGTGATGATGATAATGATGTTGATGATAATCATCATGACAGTGATGATAATAGTGATGATAATCATCATCATCATCACTATGAATATCATGACTGTAATGATAATGATGTTGATGATATTCATGATGATGATCATTATATTATCATGACAGTGATGATTATAATGATGTTGATGATAATAATCATCATCATGAATATCATGACAGTGATGATAATAATGATGTTGATGATAATCATCATCATCATGAATATCATCACAGTGATGATGATAATGATGTTGATGATAATCATGATGATAATCATGATGACAATGACTGAAATGACATTGACCTTAGCCATGCCAAATATGAAAGAGAGATGACATTTCGTGAAGAAGATACAATCATTAGTTGATTTTTACAAAATGGCGCCTGGATGACGTCACAATAAGCTGATGACCTTGAAAAAGATGCGGGAACTTGACCTTATTAGGACTGATGACTGACAAAAATTTGAAGATAATTGACTAAGCCAATTTTGAGAAATTGTGATATCAAATAGGACGATTTGATATTGCAGGATACTTGGGAGATAAACCCCATAGCTCTAATACACGACAGGGAATCAAAATTTCCATAGGGTTGTACACAAACTACTGCACATTACTTTCTAATAGACATAACATGGAAAATAAGGCAGTTTATTACATGATTTGTGATTGTTTATGTAATAATAGTCGAAGAGGATGGTAAAATGACAAGCAAAAACAAGCAAAAAAAAATAAAAAATTATGGACCCACCGGGGATCGAACCTGGGTCACCTGCATGGGAGGCAAGTGCTTTGACCAATAGACCAAAACATTTCCCATAGAGATAACATGTAAACGAAAAACGGGATTCTCAAATCACATTTTGTAGTTTAAAATTGACAATGATCCCGATGTCAGATTAAAAAAACCGAACCCTCATAGAAAGAGTATTTATCAGGCTACAACATATTAAAATCTGGAAGGAAATAGACTAAAAATAACTGAGATACTGCTCAGAGAACGATGTCATGTAGATTCATGATTCGAAAAAAAATCATCTTCCATAGACATAACACGCAAATAGGGGAAATTCTGACATGTCGTTTTTAATTGAAAATTTCACTGTGATGACGTCATCAAAATGAAAAATGGTGGTGACTATTGTTGTAGAGAATTGTCTCAGCTATAACATATCAAAATTTGGAAGAAAATCGACCACCTATTACTGAATTATTATCAAATGAATACAAAAATGATGACGTCATTTTTTCAAAATCATTTTTTTGAGTTCATATGCAAATATGATGACGTCAAAACATGAGATCGGCAAAAATTCTGCATGAATTCAAATCTACAACTCACAGGCTTTCAGAATATGTAAAGAAATTGGGGGGTTTCTACGCATTCTGACGAGCTATGGCGGATTTTAGATAGGCATGTTTTGACCACTTTTTACATTAGAATGGCCATTGACGCGCGCACGAATTTGAAACTTTGACGCACGCGTGTGGCATTATGGAAGGTCAAAAATGACTGTAAATAGTTGGAAATTGTCAAGAACAGTGTCAGGAAGACAAACCATGCGAAAAAACGGCATTTTTACGTTATGTACGCGCTGCGCGCGCGCATAACGCGCACACGGACGCGCACGGACGGAAAATTTTTAAATGCTTAAAATGTCCTGACCCATACTCTAATTTGATTAAAAAGTGATTTTGAGCATTTTTAAATTTTGACGCGCGCGTACGTGCGCGTCATGATGCGTGCGCGGATTTTGATGACATTTTATGTTGACCCTTGACCTGAAGTTCATGTGTGTCAAATATGGTTCATTTTTGATGACTCGTTATGAAGATATGATTGATAATGTGATTTCACAAAATGGCGCCTGGATGACGTCATGATGACCTGATGACCTTGAAAAAGATTTTGGAGCTTGACCTTATATGACCTGATGACTGACGGAAATGTCATGAAAATTGACTGAAAAGTTTTTGAGATTTCGTTGGAACAAGAAAGTGGGAGAAAATAAAAATAAATAATAACTAGAATTTAATTCGTCATGAGGACGAATTAGGTGGTCTGTCTTTCAATTGGTATGATCATCATTGTAATCAGGATGATCATAATAATGGGGAAATACTAAACTGAAGATAGGAAGTCAAGAATGCCACGCATGGAGATGCTTCTTGAGGACAGGAATGTAGAAAATGTGTGAAACGGTCATTGGAAGATGTGATAATATTTGTGCAAGATAACAATCATGATAATGGTGATGATTATCATGATGAAGGTGATATAATGATGGTGATGACAATAATAATAGCAATGATGATCATGACGGTGATGATATTATATCATCATCATCATCATGAATATCATGACAGTGATGATGATAATGATGTTGATGATAATCATGATCATCATCATGATTATCATCAACATCATTATCATTTTGAGAAATTGTGATATCAAATAGGACTAATGATATTGCAGGATAGCTTTAATACACTTCAGGGAATCAGATTTTCCGTAGGGTTATATATAAACTACTTTCCAATAGACATAACACGCAAAATAAGGCAGTTTATTACTTGGTTTGTGATTGCTTATGTTATAATAGTCGAACAAGATAAGATGGTAAAATGAAAGGCAAAAAGAAGCAAACAAAAATTTTTTTTAATGGACCCACCGGGGATCGAGCCTGGGTCACCAGAGTGAGAGGCAAGTGCTTTGACCAATATACCAAAACATTTCCCATAGAGATAACACGTAAACGAAAAACGGGATTCTGAAATTCCATTTTGTAGTTAAAAATAGGGCATGATCCCGACATGTGATCAAAAATTGGAGACCACATTTATAAAAGCTTATAGTCTCAGCTATAATATACTAAAATCTGGAAGGACATAGACCAAAAATAACTGAGATACTGCTCAGAGAACGATGTCATGTAGATTCATGATTCGAAAAAAAATCATCTTCCATAGACATAACACGCAAATAGGGAAAATTCTGACATGGCATCTTTAATTGGAAATTTCACTGTGATGACGTCATCAAAATGAAAAATGGTGGCAACTGATCTTGTAGAGAATTGTCTCAGCTATGACATATCAAAATCTGGGCGAAAAACGACCAATAATTACGAATCTAGAGCCAAATTTGCATAAATGTGATGACGTCAAAACATGAAAAATGGAAATTTTGACTTCTGGCGCCATTTTCATGACGTCATAATGTTTATAAGGGTCAAATGATACATGAAATCATATTGATGATTCATACACTACCTGATGATGACAAAAAATTGGGGGGTCAACGGACTATCTAACGAGCTACAGTGAATTTTGTATAGGCATGTTTTTGCCCATATATGGCCTATAGTGAGGGATCGCGCCCGCGCGTGCTGCAAAGTTCGACGGACGATAATTTCCTTATTAATGGTCGTAGAAAGATAAAAAGGGTATCAAATTGCTCCGAATTTGATGTTCTATGAGAGTACACAAGAAAAAACGGCGAGTTTAGGCTCCGTCATGGTGGAATACGGGAAAATGCGCGCGCACCCGTGTGTGCGCGCAAATTTTTGAAATGCTCAAAATGACCTGAAACGTGTGCAGACTTGATCCTACGTGATTTTGAGCATTTTTAAATTTTGACGCGCGCGTACGCGCACGTCCTGACCTCTAGATGACCTGTGAAGATATGACTTGATGAGCTGTCAAGTGAAGTTCATGTGATGTGAATATAGTTGATTTTTGATGATCGATTATGAAGATATAATCGATCTTGTAAATTTACAAAATGGCGTCTTGATGACGTCACGATGACATGATGACCTCCAAAAGCTTAATGGACCATGTCCATGATTGACCTCATACATGACATGAAACTCGATGATATTGACCTGGCCGATTTTGAGATTTATTGGGAACAAGAATTTGTTATAAAAATAAATAAAGAAGATTCGGACAAAATTAAAAGGAGGTCTGTCATAAATGACAGACCACCTAATAATAATAAACTAGAGTTTAATTCGTCATGACGAATTAGGTGATCTGTCTTTCACTTTGTACGATCATGATTGTAATCAGGATGATCATAATAATGGGGAAATGCTAAACTGAAGATAGGAAGTCAAGAATGCCATGAATGGAGATGCTTCTTGAGGACAGGAATGTAGCAAAATGTGTGAAACGGTCATTGTAAAAAGATTACGGTGATGATGATAATGGTGATGATGATGAAGATAATATAATGATGATGGTTATAATGATTATGATGATATAATGATGGTGATGATAATGATGATTATTGATGATGTGATATTCATGATGATTATGGTGTTGGTGATTTTGAAGATGATTGATGATATAATGATGATAATGATAATGATGATAATGATGGGGATAATGGTAATGATCATGACTGCAATGACAGTGACCTTAACCATGCCAAATATGAACGAGAAATCACATTTCGTTATGAAGATACGACCATAAGTTGATTTGTAGAAAATGGCGTCTAGATGACGTCACAATAAGATAATTAAGATAATTGACTAAGCCAATTTTGAGAAATTGTGATATCTAATAGGACTAATGATATTGTAGGATAGCTTTAATACACGTCAGTGAAACAGATTTTCCAGAGGGATATACATAAACCACTGCACAGCACTTTGCAATAGACATAACATGCAAAATAAGGCATTTTATTACTTGGTTTGTGATTGTTTATGTTATAATAGTCGTAGAGGATGGTAAAATGACAAGTAAAAAGAAGCAAAAAAAAAAAAAAAAAAAATCGGCCCCGGGGATCGAACCAGGTACCTTGACCATGGTAGTCATGTGCTTTACCGATAGACCAAAATATTTCCCATAGAGATAACACGTAAACGAAAAACGTGATTCTCAAATCCCATTTGGTACTGAAAAATTGGGCATGATCCCGACATCTGATCAAAAATTGAAGGGCTTACTAATAAAAGCTTATAGTCTCAGCTACAACATATTAAAATCTGGAAGGAAATAGACCAAAAATAACTGAGATACTGCTCAGAGAACGATGTCATGTAGATTCATGATTCGAAAAAATATCATCTTCCATAGACATAACACGCAAATAGGGAAAAATTTGACATGTCGTCTTTAATTGAAGATTTCAGTGTGATGACGTCATCAAAATGAATAATGGTGGCAAGATGTCTGGTAGAGAATTGTTGCAGCTATAACATATCAAA
Source organism: Heliocidaris erythrogramma (assembly GCA_025617745.1). Lineage (NCBI taxonomy): Eukaryota > Metazoa > Echinodermata > Echinoidea > Camarodonta > Echinometridae > Heliocidaris > Heliocidaris erythrogramma. Next base: position 48,215,335 of record CM046861.1, read on the forward strand.
ATTTGGGAGAAAAACGACCAATAATTACGAATCTAGAGAAAAATTTGCATAAATGTGATGACGTCAAAACATGAAAAATGGAAATTTTGACTTCAGGCGCCATTTTAATGACGTCATAATGTTTATAAGAGTCAAATGATACATGAAATCATATCTATGATTCATACCCTACCTGATGATGATACAAAATTTTGGGGTCAACGGACTATTTAACGAGCTACAGTGAATTATGTAGAGGCATGTTTTTGCCCTTTTTAACGTTATTTTCGCCATAGACGCGCGCACAGATTTGGAACTTTGACGTCCCCGTACGACCTTATTATTGATTGAAATCGATTCCAAGTTGATGGAAATGATAAAGAAAAGTGTCAGGATTGCAAATCAATCGAAAAAACAGCGTTTTAAGGTTATTTACGACTTGCGTGCGCGTAAAACGCGCGCAAGGACGCTTACGCACGGACATTTTTGAAATGCTCAAAATGACCTGAAACGTGTGCAGACTTGATCCTACGTGATTTTGAGCATTTTAAAATTTTGACGCGCGCGTACGCGCACGTCCTGACCTCTAGATGACCTGTGAGGTCATGACTTGATGACCCGTCATGTGAAGTTTATGTGATGTGAATATAGTTGATTTTTGATGATCGATTATGAAGATATAATCGATCTTGTAAATTTACAAAATGGCGTCTTGATGACGTCATGATAACCTGATGACCTTGAATGAGATGCCACATCTTGACATTGACCAGTCTGATAAGTGACGAAAATTTGAAGAAAATTGAGAATGAAATTTTTGAGGAATCATGGTAACAAGAAAATGGGCGAAAAATAAAAATAAATAAATAAATAAATAAATAAAGAAGAAAAATCTTGACGAAATTAAGAGGTGATCTGTCGATCTACGACAGATCACCTAATAAAGAAAGAAAATTCTGACGAATACAATAGGTGATCTGTCACTATGACAGATCACCTAATAACACAAGAGAAGATGATAGAATGATGAAGACACAGAAAAACATAAGGGTGAAAGAAAAAGTGAAAGCACCCCCCACAAAAATATATCATAAGGGAAGATAGAAATATGCATTATTTATAAACAAAAAATAACAGAAAGACAGAAATACAAGATGAATGAGCAAAAAAAACCAACAAATAGCACAAGCAAAAATAGGAAGAAGAATAAAGGAATACCTAAACTAGAATTTTGTGAAGGATCAAACAAAAGCATGAGTTGACAATCTGACGGGCAGATATAAAGTTGACCTGTGCTGCCAGAGCAACAGGAGCGCTTTGAATCGTTGAGATATAAAAATGCATAGAGTGTGAACACAATCAAACCATTCTTCAAGACCCTTTCCTCTAGACCTATTATAAGACCGGTCTTACTGGGAATGTGAATGGGGTGTACTGTAGGTCTAGGTCTCGGTGTTTTGCAAGCTTTGGTAGTTTGATCAAAGTGTTTTGAAGTAAGCTTTAGTAAATCCAATTGACCGTTCTTTACAAAAAAGCTCTTGATGCATGAAATGGGGAAAAATGGGGAAAATGACCATTGTTGGAAAAAAGAATTGGCAAGGCTACCCTAGGGGCTTTAATCAGAATTTTCTCTGAGGAAGCTTAATATTTGAAAGGCTTATCTGGGGGAAAATTTGTGGCTGATTCTGAAAATGTTTGTCTTATTGACCCAATATACTTGCAACATTTTGGCCATTTTGGCCATTTTGGTCATATTTGTCAAAAACTGATAAATTTTGGTCACAGGCAATTTTTATGTCTCCGCCCATTGAAGGTGGTGCGAAAGGCATTATATACATAATTTATATATATATATATATATATATATCTGCATGGCAGCTAGTAGGCTGAATTGTCCAAATTTTTACAAATCAAAAGGAAATGCATTCAAAAAGAACATAATTACAACATAATCATGAGTATATACATAGAACATTAATAATAAAGCAGATTGACAATGGTAAAGGTGATTGTGACTACAGTTAAGTGACGATATATTTGACCTCTGCTTATATCAAGTTTGTCCAAAGAAGGATTGAATGAAGAAGAAGAAGAAGGAAGAGGAGGAGAATGAGGAGGAGGGGAAGAGGAGAAAGGATGATGAAGAAGAATAAGAAAGCGAAAGTGTCAATAAGGAGCTCACAGAGTCGGATGAAATAGGCAATAGATAATAGACATAAGAATGGAAGAACAAAGACCAAGGAAAAGGACAAAAAGATTGTGAGCGTATATATAACCTTGTACATTAGATTTTGTATGTACGGATATTGTCAAATTGTGATAATCACCATTATACCGTAATTCGTAATGATATTATAATACAAAGGCTAATTAAAGTTCTCTTGAAAGCATTAGTTAATGGAACAGAGTTAGTGAACATAAATTATTTTAATACAATTTACAGAGACGCAAGAAGCTTGGCATATTTATCTGTGAAAAAATCTCATGGTCTGGGCAGGGAAATGTAATGAGTATGGAAGGGAGGATGAGGAGAGAGAGAGAGAAAGCTTGAATATATAAAGTCTTACAATGGATCCTGAAAGTTAAGATTTATTTAGCAACATTACAAGGTATGGGATTGGGCTTAGTCTATATTGTTCGGTTGTACATCTGGTCTGAGCATAGGGAGTAATTCTTCCGAGTGATCTTATATATGTGTTGTCCGTCCGCCCTGCTTTCTCATAGATCTGATTAGATTTTGGTGTACGCAAGTCAAAGGTCAAAAGTCAGAGGTCAATTTCTGAAATATCAGGTTTTACCCTCGTTAACGGCAATATCTCAAAGAACCATATGAGGTATGAACTTCAAACTTGGTGCTAGTGTGTGTCTCCATAGGAAACTCGTCCGTTTAGATTTGGGGGTCATACATCAAAGGTCATACAGGTCAATTTCCGAATTTCAGGGCTTAGCCTCGTTCTCGAGATCCTCAGGGCAGTACTCAGAAGTACATTGCAGGTAGCCTATTGTTATAGGTCCTCCAAAAAGAAAAAAAAATCCTATACATTTTGAAAAATTGACATTTTAGAATTTTGTGTAATGCGACCGCTACATCAGTGACATTACCGGTATGGCCAATTTGAAAATTCCCATATATATGTATATTGATTACAACTTTTAAAAAATCATTACTTTCGTATTGCTTATCCAGTTTCGTTCAAACTTTCACCGATCTACTTCTGATTTTTCTGCCTTCTTACAAATCAAATCATTACAAACGCCAGATTGCCCTTAACTTGATATTAGTATGCATCACAATAGTGAGATGAAGTGATTATATCGAGTTAAAGGAGAATGAAACCCTGGGGAAATATCCATTTTAATGAAAAGATAGTAAAGAGAGAAGCAATTTAAAAAAAGTTCCATCAAAATCGGTTAAGAAATGAAAAAGTTGTGAAAGTTTGAAAAGTCTTGATTTACTTTCTATGGCGATCCTCAAATTGGCTATTTGCTTCAATGTGGCAGGTTTTTGTGGACAACTCTCCATATGTTTTGTACACAAAATTTCAGATTTTCTCCATTATCTCTAAAGATGCTACTTGTCTCTTTGTGACCTCAACATATGTTGTGTAAAATACATTTTACCATGATATACATAGAGCTAAATAAGAGACAAGCTGTACCTTGAGAGATAATGGAGAAAATCTGAAATTTTGTGTACAAAACATATGGAGAGTTGTCCACAAAAACCTGCCACATTGAAGCAAATAGCCAATTTGAGGATCGCCATAGAAAGTAAATCAAGACTTTTCAAACTTTCACAACTTTTTCATTTCTTAACCGATTTTGATGGAACTTTTTTTAAATTGCTTCTCTCTTTACTATCTTTTCATTAAAATGGATATTTCCCCAGGGTTTCATTCTCCTTTAAGGTCAAAAGTCACTTAGATATCTATAGAGATGAAAGTAATTAGGTGGTCTGTCATGGACGAATCACCTCTTAATTTTGTCAGAATTTTCTTTATTTATTAAGTGGTTTGGGTCTTTAGCTCATCCGGCCCGATTGGGCCAGATGAGCTTATGCCGTGGCGAGGCGTCCGTCATCTGTCCACAATTTCAAAATGCTTCGCCATTTCTTACCCGATTTTAATTCCGTTTGCTTTATATGATAGCACTAGGTGGGGGATTCGAAACTTCTACACAGAATTTTGAAACTCATTAAATATGCTAATTTATGCACCTTTCTCAAAAATCACAAATTGCTTCTTCCTCATTTATTGACCGATTTCGATTTTTTTTTTGTTCCATCTGAAAGACTTTCACGAGGTTCATTGAACTTCTACACGGAATTTTGAAATTTTGTCTACAAAATTAATGCTAATTTATGCGATATTTATTAAAAAATCAAAAATTGCTTCTTCCTCATTTGAGCGTTTCCAATTTTTTTTTTTCCATCTGAAAGACTTTCATGAGGTTCATTGAACTTCTACTCGGAATTGAGATTTTGTCTAGAAAATTGATAATTTATGCAAAATTTATTAAAGATCAAAAATGGCTTATGCACTCTTGTATTACACAATAATGAGTTTTGGCATAGCACCCATCGGTGTGTGTGGACGTGGTACTACTCCCGAGTTCTACAGGCTGCAATAGAGAAGTAGTTCACCCTTTCGGCCCTAGTTTAAGGTGAAATGCTGTAATACTGATGTAAGAAAATTGTTGAAAGAAGTTCATTATGTGTATTTTGTTCAAAGTACAAATTGCTTGAATTTCTTTGCTGGATGCCGGATGAGCGTCACATCATTGATGTGCTAGTTAAAGGATAGATTCAAAATGTTTATAGAATAGGTGAAATCAGCACAACCACAGTAGAAATGATGCTAAAACTTTATCACTTATACTCCAGCCTTAGAACAGTAAACACATTCAAGCTTTCTATAGTCAGAGCTTGCAACTAATGCCACTGCAAAATGAAACATCTTTTCGTTGAGAGGTGTCGTAGTCGGGTGGTTTAATCACTCGACTGTGGATGCAAAGGTCATGGTTCGAACCCTGGCATGGCACCTATAGGCTTACTCTGGCCTGAAAATAATATTAATTGAATGAATAGAGTAATATTAAACAAGCAAAACACAAAATTTCATCTAAATCCGATAAAAAATAACGAAGTTATTGAATTTAAGTTTTGCATTATTTTGGGAAACGGTTCTATGCATGTCATGAGTGAGCTGATGTCACGTCCCCACTTTCCTTTTTTAACTACATGTATATTATATGAAATCTTCATTATTTCATTTTTATGCCTCCGCCCACCGAAGGTGGGTGCCGGAGGCATTATGTTTTCGGGTTGTCCGTCCGTCCGTCCGTCCCACTTCTCGTTACCGCGATATCTGAAGAATCATTTGAGGTAGGAACCTCAAACTTGGTACTAGTATGTATCCCCATACGAAGATGAACTGATTAGATTTTGGGGTAAGTAGGTCAAAGGTCAGAGGTCACAGAGGTCAATTTACATGAAATTACATAAAAATTCTTGGTTTTTAGCACCGTTACCACGATATCTCAAGAACTGTTTGAGGTGAGAACTTCAAACTTGGTACGAGTATGTATCCCCATAGAAAGAGGAACTGATTAGATTTTGAGGTAGGTAGGTCAAAGTTCAGAGGTCACAGAGGTCAATTTACTTGAAATTACATGGAATTACTGGTTTTTAGCACCGTTACTGCAATATCTCAAGAACTATCTGAGGTGAGAACTTCAAACTTGGTACCAGTATGTATCCCCATAGAAAGAGGAACTGATTAGATTTCGGGTAGGTAGGTCAAAGTTCAGAGGTCACAGAGGTCAATTTACATGAAATTACATGGAATTACTGGTTTTTAGCACCGTTACCGCGATATCTCAAGAACTATCTGAGGTGAGAACTTCAAACTTGGTACCAGTATGCATACCCATAGAAAGATGAACTGATTAGATTTTGGGGTAAGTAGGTCAAAGGTCAGAGGTCACAGAGGTCACTTTACATAAAATTACATGAAATTACTGGTTTTTAGCCTCATCAAATATTTCTAGAATAGTTTGAGCCATCAACTGAATTTAGGCGGAGGCATATAGGAGACGCAGTCGCATTCATCTTGTTTCATACATGTCTATAAAAAAATATCTCCCTTGTAACAAAATAATTTACAGCAATGATGAACTTACAAATTAAGGAGTCGGTCCTTTTAGTTATAGGCTTGGAGCAGAAAATTTGAATTGCAATTTCATATAATAAAATACAAAAGAAAAAGTGGGGATATGACATCAGCATACTCACTGCATATTCATGATGACGTGCATATCATTGTTTTAACAAAATAATGCAAAACTTAAAAATTCCATAACTTCATTATTTTTCATCCGATTTTGATGAAATTCAGTGATTTGTTTGTTTAATTTTACTCTATTTATTCAATTCATATTAACTTCAGGCCAGAGTACCCTTTTCAGTGGATATACATTATAGTTTTGATTTGTTTATTAAGTGTATTTTTTTGTTATTGATGGCATTCACATCAGTAAAAGTGTCGATATATTCATAGTATACTGTAAACGCTGTTATTTTTGCGCTATTAAATTTTCGCGTTGAGCGACCACAAAACATTCACAGGTTCTTAAATTCGCGCTACACAATTACACGCTCGCACCCACTCCATTTATTAATTTACACACGCAGTCCATTCAAATGCATATGGCTTGCGGATCTACACACACGCGCTCAAAAACGAGTTGGACACACACACACAATGTGCTGAAGCGCACAATTCAACCCGCATAGGAAATCTGGCTAATATTTTCGTGAGTTCTAGAATTCGCGCCCGGCAAAAATAGTGAAATCTGCGAAAATTAATGTACCGCGAATATTTCTGTATTTACAGTATGGCTAAATGATTAATTTCATTTGAATGAAATACTGCACAACTACTCGCTAATTTGCATTATAAAGAAATCATTAACGAGTGTTGGACAAACTATACAAATTATTACTGATCATATTGTTTTGAAACTTGTCTACTCTATAGAAAGTGATGTATCACAGGTTTTTTGAAAATATCCTTTTAAATATGTTATATGAAGTTTTATTCAAATGATATGCAAGACATGCAGCATCAGAAAACAAAAGATCTAAGATCATTAGAATTATAGGTTTCATATCACTTATGCTACAGACCAAATGTGAGCAACCTGCACCTTTCCCTTCTGCCTCAATCTTTGTCCCTAATTTTTTCAGGGTTCGATTGATTTTTTTGTGAAGAAAACACTTCATGTCATTGAATGCCATGATATACTTGCATTTCTAACCATAATTCAACATACTTTTTGGGCTTTATTCAACATGAAAATTAAGATTATAGTATTTCACACATCCCTTAAGTGAACTCGAAAGCAACAAATTATTTTGGGTAACCAAAATCTCCCTGATTACTGTATGTACCCCTTTTTAAATCCTTGAGCAAGACATTTTATCTACATTGCTCCTCTCCACCCAGGTGTTAAATGGGTACTCGATAGGAAGCGAACGTTATTGTGGCTAGAATAGCACTTGTGCACCTGTAAAATGCTTAAATTGAGTGGGGAATGTGCACTTTGGAGTGCAGAATCGCAATTGAATCCAATGACTGGGGTCCAGGAGCGCCATAAATAGGTTGCAGTATAAATGTAAGTGTAAGACTGCTCTAACGATGTGCGTGTGAATAGGATCCTACAAACCCAATAAACCAGAAAAGAGGTATGATGAGGATAGTATATAAACCATTTAGTCTAGGGGTTGTTCCTCTAAATAACTTCAGTCATAACTCTTGTCCGCAATCTACGGAGAAGTCGTGAAGCCTGGCATCACATACATGTAAGGAGGGTGCTCCGTCATATACTCCAGTGACAATTGTGACTATTGTGACTATTGTGTGGACTTTATTTCTTCAAAGATATACATGTAGGGTTAGATTAGGGTGGCAATAGGGTTTTTAGATTAAGTTTAGGTTCAGGATTAAAGTTGAACATTTGGTTAGTGTAAGAAATTGACGTGGAGCAACTGTCGCCGGAGCATGTGTCATACAATCCATGAACCAGAGGAGCGTTTCATCAAGCGTTGTCAGTGATATTTACCGACAAATTTACTCTCAGCCAATGAGATGCGAGGATTCACTGTAGCTTATAACAGTTGTCGGTAAAAAAAAAAAATCACTGACCAAACGCTTGATGAAACGCCTCCCAGGTTATGCTTAATCACACATTTTACTCCACCAAGCAATCGATTTACATCAAATTTTGAGCATGAAGAATATGAATATCTGATTTACATTACAATGTGGACAGACACATTTGCAAGAAAGTTGTTTTCTACCATATCTGTTCTGGGTTTTTATTTTGGACAGAAGACACATTTAACAGAAAATATGCATTTAGGATGAAAATTAAAGTACTTTTTGTTTTACAAGTAATCTAATTCATAGAAAATATGAAATGGTAATGGAAAGGGTGTACTTCATCTTTTGTATACGACATCTAGTTTATGCAATACGTAGTTACAAAGATGAGTATTTTAAAACTAAACTTTGAAAAGTCAAAACATACACCCGACGGCACAGTAACACAATTATATTTATATTTGTATTTGTTCTCCCATGTTCTTTCTTTCTCTTCTTTTCTGTGCTTAGAAACGTTGTATTGAGCACTATATAAATGTTGCATATTATCATTACGTTACTGGTGGTTTGGCTTTGTCAAATGCTCATTTATAAATTAAGTCATCTGGGTGTGTAACACCTTTTTAAAAGCTAATAAGCTATCCACATGACAATGTAAGGTTACAGTACTACATATATTTATTTGGATTCATAGCTGCTATACTTCAAAAAAGATGAATTAAAGTACTTGCTGGTGAAAGTACCCCGGGGTAGGAACCTTCTACATCAAGTTATATTATGTTGCTATTTTAGCTCTTCACCAAAAAGAGAAAATATATTATATAAACAGCTGTCTAAACTAACCAAAAATTTTAATGCATTATTTAACTTAAACTAATAACATACTTGTACATTTAACAGCACATGCAATGTAATCTTGGGCATGTAGTTAGTCTTTAATTGAAACATGATTTTTGATTCCACCGAGTGCCAAATACTTTTCTAGCATCTTCTAGAGCTCGATGTTTCCAATGTTGCTGTGCAACGCTCCTCCTGTCTCTCCAACTGCTTTGTAATTCATGTAGGCACCATTTTCTGAACAAAGAAAGGAGTACAATAATTTTAATTTAATAGCTAAGGAGACAATTTCTGAAAAGCCATCATGGATTATTTAGATTAAGAAATAAGGTGAATAGCTCTACAAGGTTAAGTCATATACAAGAATAGACCGGGGAAATGTAACTAAGATACATTTCCCTGAAAAGGCCCATAGAACTACATCTGACAGACCACCAGACCAACAGCCCACCAGAATGACGACTTCCAAGTCTGAGAAAAGTTGTCCGAGGCCCATGTTGGTCTTGTCAGCTGTAGTTCTTGTGAACCCTTGGATAGCTTTTCAGATGGTCCATGCGACTGACAATGTCAATCTTATAGCCTTTCAGTCTCATGGGTTGTAGCTGCTCCATCTATCCTGCCTGTGTCCTAGCTATTGGATTGTCAGAACTGCTACAATTTCATTGGTGGAAATTTGTAGATATATTTTTGAAGATGAACCACTTATTAAAATACACGTAATGAAGAATGTAGAGATGAACTTACCTAATGGCTCAACTGATGCTTTAGCATACCATCTACTACGACGACGACGACGACGACTACTAGTGATAGCCTCTAGAAATTGGGTGTAGAGCATAAAAGATTGAAATTTAATCACATGCAGCGATTAATTATGATTTTAAGGTTGTGAAGTGAGATTAAGCCATTTCCATTGACTTGAATAGTATAGTGCAGTAACTTAAAACTTTCAAAAAAGTGCACACCCAACTTGACCTGCCCTCCCGGGGTCAACATACATGTAGGTATGCAAATCCAGCTGCAGAGCCCGGATTCGCCTGGAGAAAACAAGCATTAACAGTACCCTGTGAAATTGTTTTACATGAGCGTTTCAAAACGCTCATTCTGCATTAGCAAAGTAAACAAAAATGCACCATCATGTAAATTTGTACTCGATCATCTTTCCTGAATAATTGAAAGGAGTCTCCATTTTTGTAAAGGCATTTGAGCACGATAGAAATTCAGAAACTTTTATGCTGGTAGAAAGATTAAAAATTAGTGTGAGGCTTCTATATATGAGGGTAATTCAAGATTACCATGTTGCAGTTCCTTACATGTACAGCTGATGTTATTTTTTATTGCCGATATTTGATATATTGCTACAATAGTATGCACCTTTAAAGATAAAGTTGAGCCCCAGTCTTGCGATTACATTGTTAAAGAAACAGTCTCAAAGCAATTGGGAATGGTTGATAATGTCTACATAAGAATTGGTGTATACTGTGAGGTTTTGGAATCGACAAAACGAATGCTAAAGCCGACATATTATTTTTCACCTTTCCCAGAAACTCTGCCTTCCCTTTAACTTTTAAAGTGTGAATCACAGAGTGGCCAATTCATGTTAGAAACCAGAATTATAATCAATATCCCAATTCTCATTTGTCGAGGAAGGAAACTATCTCATTCAAAGAGGGGGGGGGGGGGGGCATGTTGAAACATTTTTAAAAAGTTGTGATACAATATTATATTTGGAGAGAAATGGAAATTCATGAATATTTTGTGCCACTAAATTGGAAAACACTTTGGAATTGCCCTCACAAAGTTGCCATTTTATGTTCGTTTTTAAATCAAAGCTTTCTCATACAGACTGATCAGATATTTTCACTCTCGGACAGACATTTCTTCCATACTTTTATATTTATTAGAACTAACAATTTCTGTTTGAACTTTTCTGTAAATATTAAACAGTTTCTTACCCGTTTCATCCAGAAATTCAGCTGCCAGAATCAACGAAATCAGCAAGACAACAAACAGACGCTTCATTTTGGATTTAGTTGCAAGCTCTGATCTGACTAGAAAGCTTTTGTACGTGTGTACCGTTCTAAGGCTGAAGTAAAAATGATTAGCCAAGATTTAGCTTCACTTCTCCTCCAGTTGTGCTTATTTCACCTTTATGAAAACTTGTTGAAGACTTCGGTGACTTGAATTTCTTTTTATATACAAACCACGATTTAACTGCTTCACTTGTGAAAGAAAAAGAAGACCTCAAGCATTGCAGGTGATTCCAAATACCTAAAAACATTACAAAAAGGAATAAATCTTGTTTTCAAGGTGTATGATAATACAAGCACAGGCATAAATATACAAGAATTTCTTTTCAACTGGGGGGGGGGGGGGGGGGGGTGGAGTGGGGATGACCATTCATGGAGAAAAAAGCCAACCCCTAGGCCATTTTCGTAATGCATTCAAAATTAATGCTTATCTCTTTGTCAAACTTCTAGTAACAAACTATTACATCCACCTGTTACAAGTCATTGTATTTCAATAGTCGGAATGCAGATTGCATACATTAAGTGTTGCTAGGTTGGGCAAGACAAAATGTTTGTCTAATCTAACAATGCCTAATACATGCAATTCAGATTATGACTGTTGAAAAAGAATAGGTTTTTACAGGTGAATGTAATAGTTTGTCACTAGGCAAATGTGTATAAATTTGCAACATTAAGAAAGTGGCCTATTAAATAGAGGAGTATTGTATGTATTTGTGCTATTAACATATGATTGGTAGATTTCAGGCTGGCAACATTTAGCCTAGATACCTAATGAGTTCCTCTATTATACCTTGTCAAACAGGTGAAGATGGTCAGTGGATGTGTTTACATAATCCTGACAATATTTATTGCTACTTTTGAAAGCAATACATTTTTTACAATTGGCCATTTTCGTAATGTATTCAAATTTATACACGTTTTCCTAGTGACAAACTATTACATTCACCTGTAAAAACCTATTCTTTTTCAACAGTCACAATCTGAATTGCATGTATCACTATGAACATGGCGAACAAAGAAGCAGACAAAATATACAGCTCCTCATTGTACCTCCCACAATTGCTCTGTTAGACAAAAGAACATCCCTTGATTGCTATTATGTAAAAGCATGTGGAACAGGTGTCACATGCATATTCACCTGTTCTAATTATTTTACATAATAGCAATGAAGGGATGTTCTTTTGTCTACGAGAGCAATTGTGGAGGGTACAATGAGGAGCTGTATATTTTGTCCGCTCTCTTTGTCATCGTGTTCATAGTGTATTATGCATTGTTAGGTTGGACAAACATTTTGTCTTGCCCAGCCTAACAACATTTAATGTATGCAACCTGCATTCTGACTATTGAAATACAATGACTTGTAACAAATAAATGTAATAGTTTGTTATTAGGAGTTTGACAAAGAGGTAAGTATTAAATTTTAATGCATTACAGAAATGGCCTATTTATAACTTATTAAAGGGCAATCCTACCTTTATAATAATCTATTTTGTGTGAAAGAAGAAAAACGAAAAAAAAACAGGATGGTGAAATTTTGAGACGAATCAGACAAATAATAAGAAAGTTATGAATATTTGAAAAAAGAGATCACTAAATCTATGTGGATCTTAAATTTGCAGTTTGGTCAATCGATTATGACGTATTCCCGGTCAACTCTCCAGTTTGTCACACACTAAAAGGTGATTAATTTCCGGTTTTCTCCTAAGGATCTTTTCCCTCGGGCAGTTCTCAAAATATATTGTTTATAGTGTATTGCTATAGGTTCTCCAAAAAGAAAGAGATCATAACAAGTTACTAGTGTACTTTTTGAATGAAAAAACTGAAACTGAAAAAACTGAAAGATGGGAAAACCTATATTTAAAGTGAAATGCCCATTTACTGGACATGTGCATACATATGGGCACTGGCAGAGATGTATTACGTAATTTTATAGAACGGGTTGAGAAATCCCTGCAATCTGATTGGTTGAGAGGCATTGATCAATTTGTACTGGATGCATGAATTAATCGATATCGAGATCAAAACGATATCCTGAAGTTCTAAAATGCGAGTGCGAGACCGAGAGAGCTACGATATTTGACTGTTTACAGACGGAGAATTGCAAGAAAATGAGACAAGATTAGATGTTAATTTTTGTTGACTTCGGATTTTAATGGTAAGCCCAATATGATCCGATTAAATTTATACCCGATCAAAAATGAAAATCTTCAATGTTAAAACATCTCGGTCACATCACACAGTGTAGTGCAGTGCAGTGCCACTGCTGCGTTACAGTCACAGGCTGTACGCTGCATCCATTTGCATCGGTTACATTCACTGTGCAGCGACACTGACTGGCCTGACTGAAAAGTGAATTTGACGGCAAGACTTTCACTTGAAGCTTTGTATGAATTCTTCAAATTGATTGATAAAATTAATTCATGTCATGTAAATAGACTAGATACTAGATTAGATCTAACTTAGGCTAGTTGTTGACTGTCGTGGATTCTTATTTTACTCGGATCTGAATTTTAAAAAAATAATTGACATTAGTTAGCTTCGGGTCAAGACTCTTAACACTTGTAGAAAAATGAAATTCTGAAATTTAACCTAAAATAGCCAGATTTTCAGTTCTCTATGGAACTTATTAAATTCATAAAATCTATTTATGATGCATAAAAGTGATATACCAGTTCAAGCCTGTAGCATGGCCTTGTATAAGGGTTTTTTCTTTATTATGCATCTGGTAAATTTTTCATGCGTCCGGTAAATTTTTCATGCGTCTGGTAAATTTTTCATGCGATAAATTTTTCATGCATCCGGTAAATTTTTCATGCATCCAGTAAATTTGCCATGCACTGGTAATGATTGAAAAAAAAAATGAATTTTTGGCAAGAATTTGTCTACCGTTCTATAAAACAGATGATGCACATGTTTTTTCGTGAGTCGGTAGGAATAGTGTGCATGCGGTAACTATGGAAACTGTTCTAAACCCACTCGGCTGCACCTCGTGGGTTAAACATTCCATAGTTACCTTAAGCCCGCCTCACACTGTGCGATTTTTCAAGCGATCACTTGCGATGCGATGCGATGCGATGCAAAGCGATATCGCAGGCCATCGCAGGCTACCACAGGATCTGCGATGCATGTCTCACACTGTGCGATTTTAGCATTTCGCGCATGCGTACTTTATTACTGATAACGCGATTTGTATTAACTGACACACGTAAACAAAATTCCTAAAACTTGAAAGGTAATTATGTTTTTTAAATAAAAATGACATGAAACGCATGTGTAACGAATGTGTAGCCTATGTAGTAATTGAAATTATAAATGAGGTAACCAACATTTAGGGGAGAGATACATTTTTATTCTACGTAAAGTTAGATGGATTGGAAAAGAAAAGATGAACTTCGGGTTATATTTAGTTAATCGAGTTATTTTTCCCCCGACATCCATTTGACTTCTCTTGAACTCTGTTTATTTTGCATTCACCGATTTGTTGGTTTTTTATTGGCAGAATGAAATATTGATAATATGAATCAGGGGCGGATCCAGGATTGAGTAAAAAGAAAGTTTGTCAAAAAGTAGACCCTATTTTTTTGGTTCTCGCCAGCTTCTCGAAAAGTTGCTCAGTGGAAGGGGGGGGGGGCGACAAATTTTCGCCAAACCTTCAAAATTCGCTCAGTAAGAAAATGGCAGATCGTCTATGGTCAAAATGCATACTTTGCTTCCAAGGGGGGGGGGGGCACGGGCAGGAAGTGCCCCCCGCCCCGATCCGCCAATGATATGAATTATAATAGAATCGGTTCATTGTTTTAATTAAGCGGTGATCCGGCATTTGCTTCTGTGACAATTGCTCTGGGCGTTATTTCATCATTAGTATGGGTTTAATAGGGTAATGGTTTCCGAGCATTCATCGTTTTATTTTTTCTTCTGTTTGATTGTCAGGTATTTTCTGTGTGTGCCCCGCCCCTTTAAAAGTTTGGATGTGCCCTGATCTTTGCCCCTCCCCCGTTCTCTATCTATATCATTCTTTCTTTGCTTCTCTTATCTTTTCTCGAATCTCCACATCACTTTCTCTCTCCTGTCCCCCGCTATTGCTCTCTTAATATTTCTCAATGACTATTAGAACTATAATTATTTCCACCCCTCCCCCTCTCTCACTCTCTCTGGAACTCTCTCACATCCCCTCTCAGTAAACAATATTCACATAGGACTGAGTGAAACACCGAGCTGTTAGTGACATAGGTATCATGCATCTTTATTGGAGACGTGCTGAATATCCCTTACAATAGCAAGATGAAAGCTGCATGTTAAAGAAAAGTTACTCTATTTTATGGGAAATACAAATGAAATGATTTTGATAAAAGAAAAGAAAAGACAAAAAGAAAGAGGGAAGGGAGAGAGAGAGAGAGACAATGTGCTTACAGTGAGTCAAGCATAGTTCCAGTAAACACACAAGGTCCATTTTCCTGAAATGAAAACACAACCCCACCTCTGTGTATGTATTCATTTTAACAAACAAACCATGTGCATTACATTTATTGGAATATCTGCTTAATAGCAAATCAATACCTCAAAAAACAATACCAATATTATAACAAATATTATATACAATAATATAGTATACAAATTACATTTATATGTATAGTAACATAATTGTCTATCTGGCCTGGGGGAGCATTTCAATATTTGTCATTGTCAACCATTTTTTACTTGTTTTATGCACATCATGATCTTAAATAGTATCTTAACACAAATTAGCTATACAAATATAATATCATTTCTTGATCAAAATTTACATAACATGTATATTCACTTTCATGAGAACACACCATATATAATCGTAGATCCAGTATTAAATAAAATTCCTTCATATGTTTCTGTATCCTTTTCCCCCTCTCACTTTTTTCATTCTCGCCTTTTTCATTATCAATGATTCGAAAATATCAAATTATATTTCTGCACAAACATGATATAAGCAATCATATCTTATGTTGACATTTGGAAAGCACTTTTTTGAGGTCTTCTATTAGAGCGAAACTCTAAATAACCCAAATAAGGTACAAGCGGGTGAATAATACTGAGTGGGTTTTGTGTTTTTTCTTTCTGCTAGAAACCAAATTGGAAATTGATGCCATTTAACAAGTTGTATACAAATATTCAGTTTGTTGAAGTTGTGAATCCTTATTTATATAAATATTCTGGTTATGAATGAAGAAAAAAAATCGACAATTATTTATCAAATCTATAAACATGTTTTTTTTAAGTACAGTTTATACATACATAATAGTTAACCTATTATTAAATATGAAATACAAATTTTGTATTCCAATAAACCCAAATTTAAATTTCATTTCACAAGATTGTTAATAATTGTTAATCATTATTATACTTGTCTGATAACTAAAGAATTACAATTCGCACTTTCTTTTTATAGCAGAGGCTAAACAAAATGCATTGCATAGAATGCCTTCCAGTCATATAATACAAGATTGTATGAAGGAAGTGCAAGCACACTAGAATATTTTTTTCTTCTTTCAGCAATACAAACAGAAAAGAAAATCAGTAATTATTAAAAACCTGTAACATGTAATGAAACCATAGTTTACCCCCCCCCCCCCCAACAAAAGAAAAATACATGTAATTGAAAGACAATCATTTTGATGAGGCAATTTTGTTTTCCCCTGCTCATGCATGGATTTGGTGTTGTTGTTTTTTTCCATTTGAATCACAACTAGCTGAGACAGAGAGTTGTGCTATTAGATGTTGTTCCTGATTGTACATTTATTTCATGGATTCTCAGTAGTTCACATGATTTGTTGAAAATAAAAACATTTCATCTCCCAATTTTCAAGTAACTACATTTTTCAAATGCAAATTTTGCTTAAATCATCAATATATAGTATACTGTATAACAAACAATACAATTATCATATAATAGAAAGGTTTCCGTTCTAAAAAGGGAGGCACAATGCACATTTTTCTTCCAAAAAGGGTGGGGGTACGGGCCGGATGTGCCCCCCCCCCTAAATCTGCCACTGCTTCTGTTAGCTATGATTGCACCAATGTTTACAAGTGGGTTTTTACAGACACATATTAATCAGACTGTTCAGACATGATTATTTACTTTGGGGGAAATAAAAATGCCATCTGAAAGACAGGATTCAGTTTTAAACCAGGGTACGTCAAAGTTGGTTTGGAGGCTGTTGATCAGGACAGTGGAATCGTCTCCAAATAGTTGGAGCCAAGGGGTATAGGCTTTCACCATATGCTGGCTATGTCACTGTCTGTGTCAAGAAAACCTTTAGTATAGGAAAGCCTTATGAACTATGAGGGGTCAAATCTGGATATTGAATTATGCTAATTGACAAAGTTTTGTGCCTGCAAAGTAATTTAACTGTAAAGTTAGTAATGACAATTTGAATAACTAGAATCTCACTATTTTCAGAGATTTCATGTCCACATACATAAAAAGCTTTGAATAATGTCTCAAAAACTAGTACCGATTTTCGAAAATCAACATTGCCCTGTTTGTGAATGCCCCTATACTGATAGTTTGCATGCAGAAACCCTGGTCAGTTGTAAAAGAGTGTCTGCACTGTAAGACTACCATATGTCATGTACTATAGCTGCTCCTGACATGACCAGAAGGTAGCTGAATTAGGCTTCTCTCAAGACAATAAATTTCTGATTAAGTGTCAAATTAGGGTCTGTGTTTGCAGACAACATAATTTCCAAGTGTGGGGGTGATGGGGGGGGGGGGGGGATTGACCAAAGAAAATACCACCTTCAATCCATATGATCTGAAGGAGACGGCTCAGATATTAACGGTTTGATGTTGTAACAGTTCTGAGTAGGTATCACCAGGTATGGGATTTTGCTCCAAGTTGATTTCTTCAATGACAGACATGCCAAAGAGTTGCTTGCATCCAGATCTGCAAGGAAATCGAGGGATCAAAATAGATGTTCTTATTTATCAACACATTTGCTTGAAATTCATGTACGGTATTTAATTTTTCATTGATAGAAAAACCAAATGTATTGTCATTTCATTTGTTCTTATTAATATTCAAATATGGATTTAAATTTGTGAATCATGAAATTATGGATGCCAGTATTACTCAAACATACATGCAGGCAGATTCATGGGGTGAAGTGAAAACTGAAGAGGCCAACCCCCCCCCCCCCCCCCCTCCCCCCACCCTTAGAGAAAAACAAAGACATAAAAGGGCTTTTTGAGGATTTTTTTTTCCTGCAGCCCCCTTTTGGACTAAATAATGTTATAACCCTGGATGTAATTTACCTGGGAAGGGCTGGCAGCTGGATTCCAAAAATCATAATTACCGGGAATAAATAGGGAATTTTGTTTTGCTCGATACAAGACAGAAATCCAGCAAAGTCCAGCACAAGCTGAATTCATTCCTGGTTTTCAATCCTTATTATTCATGTATTCACATTTCATATTTATTCAGACATATGAGTGAGAAATAAGAGAACATACCTGTGATTTCATTGTCACTCAAATCTAAAATTCTGAGGGATGACAGTTCATAGGGATGACAGTTCATAGAAACTCTCTGGCAAGGTGGATATTGTGTGAGGCATTTATAGCTTCTATAGGATGGTCATCTGGTAGATTTCATCTGATGTTTACAGCTTCATTAATAAAACATGAGAGGTACAATGATAAGTAATAAAGAGCTAATAATAAAAAGAAACAAAGGGTACATTAACTAAATCCATCAGTTTAGTAACACCCTTGATTACTCTACAATCAAACTCATTCTCATTGGCTTAAATCAGGGAAATGTAACTAAGAGTTAATTACATTTCCCGGCTTAAATCAAACAGCAAACAAATTATCAGCATTATACTGTACTTCAATACACTTTACTGGATAGATGTTTGACAAAGAATAAAAACTGATTAAGAGATTTCTTTGCTTCGCTCAGCCTGAATGCAAATCATTCAAAATAATTTTGTGCAATTGCAATTAAAATGAAAATCTATTCATTTATAAAAATATGTTTTGACAGATTAAATCAAAATTAAGCATTTTATTTGAATGAAAAGTGTCGTCCCTATGATATCTGTTGTGTTCATGTCATTTCTCTGCAAATTATACGACTATCCTTTTGAACAAGTAAATTCAATCAAAATAAAAGAAACAAGACAAGGTAAAAGTTAAAAAAAGGAACCTGCATGACAAGTTATAATTTTCTTTAAAAGTCTGTTTTCAAAAACAATTCTTACCAGTAACTTTTCCAAGGCAATTTCTTTGACATTACAGTGCGTGCATTGTGGGAAAGATCGAGGGTTGATAGCACTGCGTTTCTCATGAGATGGTATACTGCTTGCAGAACAGCTTCCAAGAGACAGCTTGAAAAATCCTATGAAAAGATAGTAAAATAAGTTACAATTAGAAAATGAGCTATGCAAAAAAATAAGTGGGGGAACAAAAGCCAGAAACATGTTACAAACTTTCTTACATTCTTGACATCAGTAGCCAGCTTACTTGTGATTTATGAGTGACATTTTAAAATACATTCTTAACTTATCAATATGAATATTCTGAAACAAATAGCACAACATAATCATGATCATATAAAGTAGATCTCACAATAACTTTCAAAGTATTAACATGTAGCTGTTGACTGCTGAATTCTCTTATTCCCTAAAGTTTGCTCAAAACTTGATACAGGACCCACCTGATTCAAGAAGGCAATGGGTTAACTGAAAAAGAGATTATGTTTGAATAATGGGAAGTAAAATACATTGCAGCTATAAAAGTATTTAAACACTTATTGTTATGCGAACAAGGTAAATGATACCCAAAACCTCACTTTCAGTCCTTACAAATTGCATAATGAAGAATTCTTTGATCCTTAATCATAAATTTGAGCAAAAACCTGAAATAAATTTGCCTGTCATCTCAACTCAGCTTAGTATTGGGTGAGCTGTGGATAATATTCTGATCTCATTGTTAATTCTGATCTCATTGTCAGTTGTCTTGCGTCATGTTTCTGTTGGTGAATATCCTTAATCAGTAGTTTATATTAATACATACAATTACTGATAGTTGTAGTTTAGATATATAATAGTCTTTTTTTACTATGTTTAGTATTAAAGGTAATATTATTCAGAGGGTTCCACAATCTACAAGCAATGCTTTTCAGTGGATCCCTCCATTTCTTCAGAAAATCTTCAGAAAATTTTCAATAGGGTACAATCTTTTGTTTTCTTGTACAATAATTCTACATAATGAATTTCGTGATGTCAACTAAAAGTCATTCTCGTATCTTATTCTGTTATATACTTTATAAAATATTGTATGATTCTGATGAAATGAAAATAAACTTGAATTGAATTGAATTGAATAGTAGAGTGCAAAAACTGAGAGGCACAATATATATCGGCCTATTAATTAATATAAATAAAATCCATTTATCCAGCATGGCAAAGAATCCTACAGTAGAAGAGAGGGGAAATTTTTAAAAATATTATAGATCTAATACATCTATATATTGAGAAAAAAATACTGAGAAAAGCAGCTACCTAAAATTTGTATGCTGTTTACGACGCATGTATAAAGCACTGATGGACATGGCTGCCGAGCCCATATCTCAGGGAAGTTGAGGTACCGAAACGAGGCAAGCGTCGGTCCAGCGCCCTGGGGGCCAAATAATATTAATAACCGAACATACCGTACTTCTTCGGCCAGCTGCCAGCTGCAACTCTCTCTCTTCTAACTTAGAGTTAGACGAGGCAATTTTAACTACTTATTTATTATTTATGTAAAAACATAATTCCTCTTCTTGTGCCCACAACGTAGACTAGACCTAGACTACTAGTAGGCCTAGTACAACTCATGTCATAGCCCGACCAGACGGCGCGACAGGGATGTGTAGGGTTACTCTTGTCACTGCTTCTGCCGCTGTTGAGTGTACTTTGTGGGTTAGAATTGAGATGAAAGGACTCCGAATTTCGGGGCAATAATGACCTTCAAATAGTAGTCCCTAAAAAAGTTAGACTTAGAGTAACTTAGAGTTATCCTAGAGGTCAGTAATATGCATGGGGTTTTTACATTTATTTACCTCTAAGTAATTTAAATCTAGTGCCTTGTAACTTTCTTTGTTTTACTTTAATTTGTTTTACTTTACTATTATAGTTTTAGGTTAATTAGATTCCGTTTTTGGATTTCAATTAGATTTAATTAGAGTTACAAAGTAGGCCTAAGTCAACTCAAAGCGTCCCACAATTAGTTAATCTTCATGATCTTAGGGCCCTAGAATAGATAATTTATAATGTACAAATGTGTGCATCAGACTTCAAGTTCTGGTATGATTTGGCAATGAGAATCCCAGACCAAAGGAGGTTCGCCAAAACGATAAAGTTAAATTTTTCAGAGTAAAATTCCCATCCAAAGTGACAGCTATACTCAAGTCAGATCTTCGAGTTCGACCCATTGCATTCCTGCACTGCGCAAAACGATGAAATCACACTCCAATTAAATCCTATGTACGGGACTACATATGCAAAAAATTTGTGCGATAAAAAATGCATAGTGCACAATTTCATCAAATTACTTACGGTTACATCCAATCTCGTAGCATGTTTCCGTCTTCATTCTGTCTTTTGTCACGCGATTGTGATAGGCCGGCAGGCTGATGTTAAATAATGATGGCCTATCCGGCTATCCTGCCACATTTGAAGGAGAACCTCCTGCCCTTTCTCCGTTGTTCCTCTGTCCACTAGATGGAAATCGCATCGCATCGCATCGCATCGCAACAAAATTTTTGAACATGTTCAAAACCCTGCGATGCGAGGCGATTGCTTGCGATATTGGAAAAATCGCAAGCTGTTGCGTCGCAAGACCTCTCACACTGCACGATATCGTGCGATTTCCTGCGATGCGAGGCGATATCGCAGGAAATCGCACAGTGTGAGGCGGGCTTTATGCACACAATTCCTACCGACGCACTCAGACCTGTGCATCATTTGTATACTATTCATCATAGTAGATTGGTGAAGAAATTTGATGGAATTGTGCACTTTTTCATAAAAGCATAAAATTTGGCATGTAGGTAGAATTTTTTATGCCCAATAATTCTGGATATTGTGCCAACGTAAATTCAGGCCCTGGGGCCAGTTGTGCCCATTTTTTTAAAAGGTGGCCCTCTCAGGGTCTTTTCCCTTCAACATTGATGTTATAAAATCTAGTTTGATATAATGAAATATCATGTATTATATCCTACATCATAAAATTCTCATGCAAAGATTGGCCAGGAATGTCTCACGTGACACAAAATACTTTCACCATGAAGAAAAAATGGATATCGCGTGACGTCAGACCTCCGTATATTTTTCGATATAAAAATATTATGACGTCACTTTTTTGTTTTTCTGGATATCTCGAAGCTATCGATATCGCGACAATATATCGCGATAATGTTTCTGAGTGAGCTCTAGCGCTGAGAGATGAGATGGGTGAGAGAGCCGCTAGCTCTTGTTCAATGTACGTATGTGTGTGTATGCTCGTAGTGAAGTGCAGAATGCCTACAATACATGCACGTTGATCTCCGCTAGTCCAGCGCTAGCGTTGGATTAGTGCCATGTAAATCTACAGTACCGGTATACTTTACGAGAAGGGGTCTATTCGCCTCTCCTGTGACTTGGGGAAAAGTTCAGGTTTCAAGTTTACATTGTCTTAATGGTTTCATCGTTGGATTTGTGTCATGTAGATCTAGATCTACAGTAAATTATAGACAATACTTACAAGCAATGGCCAGGCATCTTTTGTGACTTTGGGCAAACTGTCTTGGTGAGTTGTATACATTTCATATAGAGTCAGGTCTAGGACTAGGTCTAGCTTCTTTAGTTTTATTATTGTTTATCTATCTAAGCTTACTCTGGTAGGATATAAATCAAATATACCATGCACGCTTTTCGAGGCACCAGTTGAATTATGGATTCTTCGGTGACTGGCATAGTAACTATGCCAGTCACCGAAGAATCCATAATTCAACTGGTGCCTCGAAAAGCGTGCATGGTATATTTGATTTATATCCTACCAGAGTAAGCTTAGATAGATAAACAATAATAAAACTAAAAAAATAGTGCTATACCAGTCACCTCAGAGAATCCATAATTTCAACTGGAACCTCTCAGTGCAAGGTATATTTGATTAGTATTTCCCGGCCTCGAAAATCAGACAAATGCTTTAGGTGCCCATTTTCAAAATAAAGGGCCATCCTATACCAAAATATAAAGTCACTGATTTGTTGAATAGAAGTAATATGCTTCTAATTGTGGTCAGTCAACATGTCTTTCAAATCAAAATGATAGCTGCCACAGGTGCCCATTATAACCCCCCACCCCCCCCCCCCCCCCCAACAAAAAAGGGCCCATAAATACCCAAATAATTTATTTACAAAATAAGATTTGTAAAACATGTTTGGTTTAAATTTTAAATGGTAGACATTAATTTGGAAATCAAGGTCATATAAAAAGCCCACTTGATTAATCACATGGCCCCATTGATGGGCCATCCAAGACAATTCTTTCCCTCACAAGAGGCTTGCCTAATTCAAAATGGCCCCGTAGTGTTTGAATATGCAACTTTCAGTTTTCAAGGCAGTATATTTTATGAGCAGAATACATTTAGTGTAGGGTCACTTCATTTCATGACGGCCGTCATATTAAAAACGACCACTGGTCTGTTTCAAGATGTGGTTATTTGCATTAATTGTATTCCCTGGCAGAATGCCGGAGGATACTCTAGCGGTCACATTTCTCAACAGATTTTGGTCAAATTTTGCATGAAGGTGTCTCTTGGTGTAATCTAAAAACCTATAGTTTTTGGTGATGCTGCCATCTGTGTCCCATCTTATATAGTGTCAAAAGTCATACACTCAAGGGATGGCATGAATGCACTCTGCAGGCCACATTTCTTGATGGATTTCTTTCAAATTTTGTATGGAGATGTATCTTGGTTAATCGACACATCTTTACTTTTTGGTGATGCTGCCCCCATTTTTCCATCCTTTATAGGGTCAAAGGTCATTTGTCCATTTCATGCACTCTTCTGCATTTCTTGACGGATTTCGTTCAAATTTTGCATGAAGGTGTCTCTTAGTGTAATCTAAAAACCTATATGTATGGAGATGTAACTTGGTATAATCTACATGATCTACATAATCTGTATGAAGGTCCATCATAGATTACTCTAGATCTCTACAGTTTTTGGTGATGCTGCCCCCAGTGTTACATCTTTCATATGGTCAAAGGTCATATTTTAGTGGATATCTTGTGTGCGCTCTGAGGTCATATTGACAGATTTCTTTCAAATTTTCTATAGAGATGCATTATACTCTAATCTACACACATTGTTTTAGTGATGTTGCTCCTAGTGTTGACAATAGTCCGGGCCATTGGCGGCAATCTCTATGCCTTTTGTTTGTCCCTTCTTCAAATCACTGCCAGTGCCAGGGGATACATTCGCATTGTGCGGCAATGGACATTAATTATCTAGTTCTTGGTCAGATTTCTTTCAAACTTTCATCATTATGTTTCTTTTTTCTGATATTACACAAATCAACTACAAAGTTTGGATTGTCATTTTAGGTGTTGCAATGCTTTATAAATAATACAGATATTAATTGGCATCTTTATAAATCTTACGATGTCTAGGTTGTTTCTTGAGGACATACATGTATCAGGTTCTTTTTTCAATATAGCCATGAAGATGAAAAAAGAGATTATTAGGCGCCTTACGAAAAGTTTTTACAGCGGCGGGCCCTCGGCGGCGCCGAATGATTCGGCGCCGCCGAGGGCCCGCCGCTGTAAAAACTTTTCGTAAGGCGCCTTACTTTATAGTTGTTGTGCATCTGATTATATTAGGTTTAATAGTTCGGCATAGATTCTAATCATTTGATTTGATTTGATTGCAAAAGAAGAGTATTCTTTTTCTTCATCAGGATATTAATGTATATTGTTGTCTATACCATTAGAAATTAAAAACAAAGTTTTCCAAAAATTGTGTTGCAGATTATTTTGGGCCTTTTGGGCCCTTTCGTGGTCATTATGGGAACCTGCGCTACATATCTAATCGATTCCAAAGACGTAATGTCAATTGATGACAGTTAGAAGCATATTACATGTACTTCAACAAATCAGTGACTTTATAATATTTTGATATACAGTGTGTCCCAGAAAAAAAACAACCCTAAAACAAAGTGTTATCGTGATCACACCATGTGTCTTATGACAATAACTAGTATATATTTTCCATAAACTAGAAGTAAAATGCATTTTGAAAATGATAGGTAAGAACTCATTGTGCCAGATTTGGGTAAAACTGAAAACGTCACTTGCGAACATGACCCAAAGGAAATGGGGTCCGCTTGCTATTCATAAGGACTGCTGTTCATCGAAAACCACTATTCATTTAACACGCGTTATGAATAGCGGTCCTTATGAATAGTGATCCTTATGAACGGAGGTCCTTATGAATAGCAAGGTAATTTGTCTAAGGTTTGTGGATTGTCAAGAATTGAGTCAGTCACCCTTTCATGTTGAGTCCTGTCAAGAAATTGAATTTGATGGATTGTCAAGAATTGAGTCAGTCACCCTTTCATGTTGAGTCCTGGGGGAATTGTATAATTCCAGTTTATTCAATCTGCAAAATATAAACGTTGAATCCAAGATTGTAAACAATAGTCTTTACTCGCTTATTCAATACATAATAACCATACCTCATCGTTACAACAATGTCGAACAAGTGCTTGAGACATAGTGTGTAAATAGCCTCTTTCTTCATCAGTGTATTGAATATATGTTATATAAGTTTACAGCAATGAATGCTTTGTCTGACATAGCATCAACAAGTTGACTGGTTTATGTGTTCACATAAATATTATGAAAGAAACATTGTATCAAACAGATTCGCAATATAATGCTATATAAGCTAAGAAGTATTTTCTCTATTAGTATTCAACCTTTTTCTCAGCCAATCAGCAGGTGATCTCAAGCTGAAGAGGAGAACAGCTAAGGCAAAGCTTACACGACAAGGGAAAGCTGTTCAACATCTTCTAGACCAGAACCGCAGTAGTCGTGAGGTAACTGAGTCTTTCAAACATCTTCAGTTAGCGTACGAAGATCTGCAACAGAAGCATGAGAATTATTCAGAGTGCATCGAGGACGATGATGAATTTGAGAGAGAGGAAGCTTGGATGACTGACTGTCAGGAAACATTCCTGAACTTGCAGATTAAAGTTACAGAGTACAATACAGAGATAGAGGAAGCCAAGGAGGTTGGAAGAGTATCAGAAGAAGTGCAAGAAGAGAGTCAAAGAGTTACAGATCAGTCACCACCACAAGCTTCAAACTGTTTTGTAAATATAGAGCGGCCCAAGCTACCAAAGTTTAGTGGGGATGTGAAGGAATATTACATATTCAAGTCAGATTTTAAGCATCTGATTGAGTCAAGGTACAGTAAGAGAGATGCTGTTACTATCCTCCGCACCTGTTTACAAGGCCAAGCAATACAGATGATTAGAGGGATAGGTTCCGACTATGAAGCCGCATGGGAGCATCTGGATGCTATTTATGGCGACCCACGGTTTGTCGCAGATGCTGTTGTAAATGAGATTCGGAAATTCCGTCCGCTGAAAGATCATGAGGATGGCAGGTTTTGTGATCTAGTCCATTTGATCAGAAGAAGCTTCAATACTTTGAAGGAAGTAGGCCGAGTGAACGATATGGACAATAACCATATGCTGGCAATGGTAGAGCAAAAAATGAGTAAAGATGACAGAAAGGTCTGGTGCCGATATCAAGAAAGGGAGAAAATTCCAGCGACTCTCCAAATGTTGCTTGACTGGATGAATTCAGAGGTTAAGGCAAGAATAAGAGCAACCGCCCCTATTAGAAGTGAAGGTCGGCATGCCACAGTAAGCTATCTGTCACAGTCAGATAATAGAGAGTCCCAACCAGCGAATGAGAGAAAAACTGAG
Organism: Heliocidaris erythrogramma; assembly: GCA_025617745.1. Lineage (NCBI taxonomy): Eukaryota > Metazoa > Echinodermata > Echinoidea > Camarodonta > Echinometridae > Heliocidaris > Heliocidaris erythrogramma. The sequence continues at coordinate 48,242,341 of CM046861.1, forward strand.
CATAGATGTTGGATATGCCAGACGTCCAGCCACTGGATAGATCAGTGCAAGGAACTGATTGCTAAGAGCCAACCAGAGAGACTGCGGATTATTCGAGATAATCAAGCCTGCTACAGCTGCCTCAAAAAGGCAGGAAAAGATCACAGGATGAATAACTGTAAGAGGAAACGCCAATGTCAAGAGATGTATGGGCATGTAAGATGCAAGTACTTCCACCATCCTTTGTTGCATGCTGAGAAAAAGATGGAAGAACGAGGTGGAAGTGTTAATGTAGCATCCATCCAAAGTAAAGAAGCTCTACTACCAATCTTAACAGTAGACATCATTGGGTCCGCAGGAAAGAGCAAGAGAGGTAACCTTCTTCTAGACTGCGGTGCACAGATCAGTTTAATCAGACAAGCAGTGGCGGAAGAGCTGGATCTGAAAGGTCGTCCCATAGTGATAACGATTACCATGATAGATGAGCAACAGGAGGAGTTACACACTCATATCTACAGGTTACCTGTAAGAGGGATTGACGAGAACCACCAACATCTACACCATGTGTCTGTCATAGGTATTCCGTGCATCAGCAGCAAAGTCGAGGATGTAAGAGTTGACGAATTGGCCAGAAAGTTCAGAATCAGAGATCTACACAGAGAAGCAAGAGATGTAGACATACTAATTGGTGTCGACCATGCAGGGCTTCATGGAGGCGAAACTAGAGAGGAAGGTAAAATGGTCGCCCGCAGATCTCCCTTGGGATGGGTTATCTTCGGAAAAGCCTCAAGTAGCCAACAGAGCTCTAGCATGTCAGCATTCCATGTAAAGCTTTCGCCACCCGTTGACCTGACAGAATTCTGGACGACAGAAGCCATGGGGGTGAATGCAAGCCATTGCCAATGTGGAAGAAGTGAGCAGAGCAGAGACGAAGCTCTGGAGGAAGACATCATCAGATCTTCCTGCAAGAAAGTTGGAAAGCAGTGGGAGGTAAGCTATCCATGGAAGAAAGATCCTAACCTCCTGCCTGACAACAAAACCCAGGCAGAGAAGATATTGAGTTCAACAGAGAGGAGATTGATAAGAGATTCAAAATATGCAGAAGCCTATGACCAACAGATCAGACAACTAGAAGAGATGGGCTTTGCCAGGAAACTGTCAGCAGAAGAGATTCACAACTACAAGGGACCAGTCCAATACATCTCCCACCACGCTGTTGTTAAACCAGAGAAGAAGAGCACTCCGGTAAGGATCGTTTTCAACTCTTCTGCGAGATTCATGGGGCACTGCCTTAATGACTATTGGTTCAAAGGGCCTGACTTACTCAACAATCTCATTGGTGTACTCCTAAGATTCAGAGAAAAGGGAGTAGCCATCTGTGCAGATATCTCAAAAATGTACCACCGAGTACTTATACCGATAGAAGATCAGCATGTGCATAGGTTTCTGTGGAGAAACATGAAGACAGACCAAGAGCCCGACGTCTACATGATGAAAGTGGTGACGTTTGGGGACAAGCCAGCACCAGCGATGGCACAGATCGCTCTCAAGCGTACAGCAGAGGAAGCAGAAAACACCCATCCCCAAGCTTCACAAGTCCTGAAGAGAAATGTCTATATGGATGACATTTGTGAGTCGGTAGAATCAGTGGCTGAGGCGAGAAAATTGACAACTGAAATAGATGAGGTTCTAGCAGGAGGAGGCTTCCAAGTAAAGGGTTGGTTTTCCAATCAGCTTTTAGAGAGGGACAGCAAGGAAGGAAAGGTGAAATTTCTTGAAGAAATGTCAGAGGAAAAGGTTCTGGGTGTAGCATGGAACCAGAACAGAGATGTTTTCACATATCAGGTGAAGCTAGATGACCAGTTGATTCCACCCAGTACTGAGAAGAAGCCTGCACAGAGACTGACAAAAAGAAAGATACTGAGTCAGGTGGCACGCATCTTCGACCCCATAGGTTTTGCGGCAGCGTTCATTGTCCGTGCCAAAATAGGACTACAAAGACTGTGGCAGAAAGGCATTGGCTGGGATGATGAACTTCCCCAAGATGAGAATAGCGAGTGGATGAAGCTGTTCATAGAGATGAAAGAACTCAACGAGGTTAAGTTCAACAGGTGTCTAACGCCTTCAGATGCAAAGGGCCAAGCAGTCTTGTGCATTTTCTCTGATGCATCAGAAAGTGCTTTTGGGACTTGTGCCTACCTGAGATGGTGTACTGGCGAGGAGAGGTACGAAGTGAGGTTCTTGTCAGCAAAATCCAGGGTTGCCCCAATCAAGCAACTGACCATACCACGACTAGAACTTCAAGCGGCAGTGCTAGCAGCTAGACTGTACAAGACAATAGCAAATGAGATGAGACTGCCAGTTGAGAAGGTGATATTTTTCACTGATAGCACGATTGTCTTGTACTGGATCAAGAGGCCTGCTAGATGCTTCAAGCCATTCGTATCCAGTAGAGTAGGAGAAATCCAAAGCATCACAGACCCCTCACAATGGCGGCACATTCCAGGAGATATGAATGTAGCAGATGATGTTTCAAGAGGGATTGCTGTTCAGCAGTTGACAGAGAGATGGCAACACGGTCCTGATTTTCTACACACACCTGAGGCAGAGTGGGAATCAGACCCATTCATCACTGAGCCAAGTGATGCTGAAACAGAGAGGCGAAGAGTCCAGTCGGTGTTAATGGTATCTGAAAATACCGATCTTCTCGATATCAAGAGGTTCTCCAGCTGGAGAAAGCTTCTGAGAGTGACTGCATACGTGTGGAGATGGGTACAGATCTTGAAATCGAGAATCCACAAGGGACCACCGCCAGATGACAGCTCCTCTTTAACTACCTTTGAGTTGAAGAGAGCAGAGACATATTGGATCAAGTCTTCCCAGAGAAGTCTTCGGTCTAGATTGGAAAGAGGAGAATTCAAAGCTCTCAGCCCATTCATGGACGAAGAAGGCGTGATAAGAGTAGGAGGTAGGACTGGCAAGTTGATGGCAACCTACGAATCAAAGCATCCAGCTTTACTTCCTTGCCATGGAATTTCGATGCTTATCACCCGCCATACTCATGAATGTGGGCACAGTGGTGTTGCCACTACAGCTGGCAAAGTCAGGAGAAGATACTGGGTGCTAAAGGGACACAGGCTGGCAAAGACGGTAAAGTTTCGATGTGTGTTATGCAGATCAACCGAACATCGAACAGAGACGCAGCAGATGGCTGAGTTGCCAAGTAGTCGAACAATGCCATATTCACCACCATTCCACTTCGTGGCATGCGACTACTTTGGACCGTTCCAGGTGAAAGTGAGTCGCAACAAGAAAGCTAAGCATTATGGTGTCCTGTTTACGTGCCTCAATACTAGAGCAGTTCACCTGGAGCTAGCAGTGGATTGCTCCACGATGGAATTCCTACAGGTACTGCGTCGTTTCTTTGCAGTAAGAGGTCAGCCGGCAAAGATCTTAAGTGACAACGGTACACAGTTTGTCGGTGCAGAGAAAGAGCTCAGAGAAATGATTAAAGGATGGAGTAAGGAGGAGCTCAAGGACTATTGTGCAGAGCGTGGAGTTCAGTGGAGTTTCATCACCCCAGGAGCCCCTCATCAAAATGGGTGTGCAGAGTCGTTGGTAAAAAGCTGCAAATACGCCCTGAAGAAAGCCATTGGAGGGCATGAGCTAACACCTTTCGAGCTCTACACTTGCCTGATAGAAGCGGCTAATCTTGTCAATGAACGACCTATTGGCAGGCTAGTGAATGATCCGGATGACGGCAGTTTTCTGTGCCCCAACGATATCCTGTTAGGACGCTCATCAAGCAGAGTACCCCATGGCCCATACCGAGAGACAAGAAACCCACGACATCGAGTCGAGTTCGTCCAACGAGTCATCGATTCATTCTGGCAGAGATGGACGCGAGACGTTCTACCCTTACTGGTTCCTCGCCGAAGATGGAATACTGAGCGTCGCAACGTACGCGTAGACGACGTAGTGATGATGGCAGACGCAAACGCAGTAAGAGGGAAATGGACTCTGGGTAGGGTGGTTCAAGTCTATCCAGGTGATGATGGGAAGGTCAGAAATGTCAAACTAAAGACTGCAACTAATGAATACCGCAGACCTGTAACGAAAATTGCTGTAATATATCCAGCAGAAGGTTACGGAGATTAGATAGGGATGAGAACTATATCCTCATCTGGGGGGTGGGAATGTTTCATTCAGTAAAAGGTTTAAGTCGATCAATTCCTTTTTTGTCAGGCAAACGAAAGCTTATTTAAAAACTGTTTAATTTGTACATGTATTTTCTGGCGAGCAAAGTTTGCTCAGCTAGTTTTCATTTGGTCTTTTAAAGACACCGTAACTATGTATGCAAATTTGTTCTTAAGTTATGCAGGTTAATTAATGCAAAGACCGCACCCGAGATATCGCCAACTGAAAAAAAGGGTGCAATCTTCTCAGTGGAAAGAAGCCAGGGAAGTTTTGCAGGGGCAAATATGTCTTCAGTCATTCTATCAGTTCCATGTTTTGTCCTGTCAAGAAATTGAATTTGATGGATTGTCAAGAATTGAGTCAGTCACCCTTTCATGTTGAGTCCTGGGGGAATTGTATAATTCCAGTTTATTCAATCTGCAAAATATAAACGTTGAATCCAAGATTGTAAACAATAGTCTTTACTCGCTTATTCAATACATAATAACCATACCTCATCGTTACAACAATGTCGAACAAGTGCTTGAGACATAGTGTGTAAATAGCCTCTTTCTTCATCAGTGTATTGAATATATGTTATATAAGTTTACAGCAATGAATGCTTTGTCTGACATAGCATCAACAAGTTGACTGGTTTATGTGTTCACATAAATATTATGAAAGAAACATTGTATCAAACAGATTCGCAATATAATGCTATATAAGCTAAGAAGCAATTTTCAATAGCCTGATTGGCTGAGAAAAAGGTTGAATACTAATAGAGAAAATACTTCTTAGCTTATATAGCATTATATTGCGAATCTGTTTGATACAATGTTTCTTTCATAATATTTATGTGAACACATAAACCAGTCAACTTGTTGATGCTATGTCAGACAAAGCATTCATTGCTGTAAACTTATATAACATATATTCAATACACTGATGAAGAAAGAGGCTATTTACACACTATGTCTCAAGCACTTGTTCGACATTGTTGTAACGATGAGGTATGGTTATTATGTATTGAATAAGCGAGTAAAGACTATTGTTTACAATCTTGGATTCAACGTTTATATTTTGCAGATTGAATAAACTGGAATTATACAATTCCCCCAGGACTCAACATGAAAGGGTGACTGACTCAATTCTTGACAATCCAGTTTGCGCGCTATTTAGAAGGACTGCTGTTCATACAAAACCACTATTCATTTAGTCACGCGTTATGGATAGTGGTCCTTATGCAGGCATGAAAATTTCTGTGTATCCGCGGATTCCCGCTTTTTCCTCCGATCCTAGATTTTTTTCCGCTGTTTCCTTTGATCCTTGATTTTTTCTGTGTATTTCACAATTTCCGCGCATACTTCATCGTGTATTACACAGTACACATGGGCATGCAATGAAGGCGGGATCGGAGGTGATCGCTTAGCTTACTACACGCATTGTAGGTAAATGCTCACACACATCAACTTGTCAATAACTGCCGAGGATTTGTGCGTATGTACACAAAATAAAAAAATTGGCACCTAAAGCATTTGTGTGATTTTAGAGGCTGTGAAATATTAAAGCAATATTGACTGGCCTCAGGGCAATAAGACATATCGCTCGAACTAAATCTATATATTGCCCGAGTCGAAGACGAGGGTGATATAAATTTCATGAGGGCGATATATGTCAGCCCTGAGGTCAGTCAATATTGCTTTAATATTTCACGGCCTCTAAAATCAGACATCTGGAGCTGCAAAGGAAAAAAAAATAGTTCGGTCAAAAATGATAACGATCAAAAGTGGGCGATAAAGAGTCAAAGTTGCCCTGCTCAGATGTCTGATACAGTTAATAATTAGATAATATTGGATGGCCTTGAATGGGATACGGGAAAATATTTTCGCGTATTCCACGAAAAATGGTCATCCAATATTATAATTATTATTTAGATAGACTAGAGTCTAGATCTATATCTAGAGTAGATTAGTTCCAGGTCTTTTTCCGAGAGAGCACTTTTGTGTGTTGTGTCACCTTTCCCGATCGATTTATTAAGTTGAACGAGAGCACCCCTGAGAGCCACGTTAGCTTCAGTAAATTCAACGTCTTTTGTAATCTCAATTTACTCTCACCTCTTTTCCGTCAGGATTTTTCAAATGCCTGTTCAGTCCCTGTCTAATGCTCAGTAGGCTGCTGGTTTTGTAAAAATCACTGTCGCTTTTTCTAGCCTCTACGTAGAATTTAGCGAGAACTGCTGCCAGAGAAGTTTTGTCAAGGTCTTCAAATTTGACGTCTAGATGTTTATCACTGCTATCTTTGTTGATTTTTGGGTATTCCTACTGTCCTTCCTGTTAAGTAATTCCTCGTAATCTGCTGCTGATAAATCAGCAAAACATGCCGGTGCTTTGTTTATTGTTGCCATTTTTGTTTATTACGAAGGCGATTTGTACACACAAATTATAAGCAGCTAGCGCGTATATGTCATATAGGCGTTGCTTACAGGGGCAACCTAACCATACAGTCACATACGCAGTGCAATTTCATTGTGACGTCACGCTAGCTGCATGCACACAATCATTTATTGACCAATGATAATTTTATGGGTGGGGCAAAATGTTCATATCGTCTACCATTTTTTTTTAAACCGTCCAATATTTATTTTTTATGACGTAATCTCCATACACTTACACATAAAAAATTCAGATTCAATTCAGAAGGGGGAGGGTGAGGATAATTCCTATCATTGATGAAGCTTTGAGTTATATATGTACACTTATTCTTATGCAAGGGAGGGTAGCACCCAAGAAAACGAACATTGTGTTTCCACATATTGAAACCTAACATTCTAATGCGCTACAAAGCACTTATGCAGTGTAATGAAGTATTAAATTAATTTTTTTATGGGGTAGTAGTATATGAAACTGCAGTGGCTACACCTCTGATATGCATACATGCATGAGAGTACAATGGCATCTGTATGGACACGTCACCACCTACATTCAGTGGCAGAGATCGATGGTATAAAATTGGGACAAAATGTCCTTGTTTTGAGGTATCGGCTGGTTTCCGGTAATTATGGTTCAATCCTGTGTTCAATTTCTTTGTTTATTCCAGATTCTTACCTGTCAAAGTGCCATTGATCACAGCTCACAGTATGATCTGGAATATGACAAACTTGTGATTGGTGTTGGGGCCATAAGCAACACCTTTGGGGTTCCTGGAGTGTCTGAACATGCATTTTTCCTTAAGGTAAAGGTCAACGGTTACACAAATAGAATGACTTGTGAAAGGTCTAATAGACCTCATCATCTGTTGAGAGCCAGAAGGGCTATGTTGAAAAGTTAATGCCCTTTTAGTTTTAAGTAGGCAAGGTCACATTTTCAAATTTGTGGATGATTTTCTTCAAACACCTGACAAATTGTACACTGTACACAGTTCATTTGTTACGATTCATCTAGCATATCATGGCTGGAATCCACCTTGCCGAAATTAGTTATTACAGCTGCACTATGTTGGGCATACATCCAGCCAGGTTCTAGGTCAAAAGCAAGCTTTTTTAAAGAAGTATACATGTACATACATGTACAAATTTATCTCTAAGTCCGTAGTAGATTTATGGTAAATGTCCCCACACGCCATTCTCCCATTTTCCAAATTTAGTCAATTATCCAAAATTATTGTACTGAGCCATTTTATGTATAGTCATATTGTACAGTTACTTTAGACAATGCTAACTTTCTTCAAACATTTCCTATATTTGCTTTGTCTGACATTTAGAAATACATTTATACACTAGTCATCAACTTGAGAAACTGTTATAATGCTATTTTTAAACGTTGATATTCATTTCTCATGTCACAGGAAGTAGCCGATGCCAGAGCCATTAGGAACCGTATCCTGAGTAACTTTGAGTTGGCACTCCATCCCAACATGACGGAGGAGGATAAGAGGCGTCTCCTGCACATCGTCATCGTTGGTGGCGGACCGACTGGGGTGGAATTTGGTGCTGAGCTCCATGACTTTGTTCGAGAGGTGAGATTGCCTTTAATGAGGTTGTGCATACGTACAGAGTCAAGGACAACTCCTGGAGCAGCTACATCCATATCAATTACTCACTTAGGATAAGTACATGTACTGTATATCATGAGTATTCACAAAAATTAGACCCCAGACAACTACCCTCTTGACAGTCATTCACTTTGGACAATGTCCCTCCATGACGACTTTCACCCTGAAAGCCCTCAGAGCTACTCTCTGAACTGTTATCCTCAGAAGGCAATTATCCACTACTAACTGGATATTCATCTACCTTGGACAATATCCCACCGGGTAAACTACCATACTGGCAATTACCACCCAGACAAATACCATCTCATTGATCACAGGCATTAGACAAGTACCCACCCCGACTACTACCACCCTGAGAAGTGAGTACTACCCTCTGAACAGTCGACCACCTTGGAAGATTACCCATCCAGACAAATATCCTTTGGACAATCACCCACTTTGGATAATTTTCCACTAGGATAACTACTCCTTGGACAATCACCATACTAGGTATACTGTAGAATACTCAGACATCTCTTTGGATAATCAAAAGCCCCCGACAATCACCACCCTTGCAAAACGACCCACCCAGACATCAACTTCTCGGGACAGTCACTTTGGACAATTACCCAGCTTGGAAAATTTCCCACAGGACAATTACCATCCTGACCTTTGATTCCTTCTTCTATAGGATGTTTCAAGACTTTACAAGGAAGAGCAGAAGTTGGTCCAGGTGTCCTTGATAGAGGGTCGTAAGGTCTTAGGGGCCTTCAACAAGAAGCTACAGCAGTATGCAGTGAAAAAGATCAGAGCCAGAAAACAGATGGAACTCATACAGGCCAATGTCAACAGTAAGTCTTTTGGAGGTAGCACTTTAAATGCTTGTAAGTTGCATTTTTGAAGGAATTTTCCCCTGCATATCTTGCACACATCAAAAATTGTTTAGATTCTTAATTTGAAATTACAGATCCTAAGAATGGCAACTTTTTATGTACAGAGATGGCACTTTTCAGACAAAAGTAGGAATTCCTACTTTTTCAACATATATTTAGCCATAGAAAACCACTTTTTATGTACATAAGGGCCCATTCTAGATGATTTTTCCTACTTTTTTATCAATTTTAAGTGGCATCCCTGTATGTAACATTGAAAATAAAGTGGCAGATTGTTCGTTGCCCTACCTTTTCAAAATACAACATGACTTGTATGTAGTAGGTTTGAAATATTTGAGGTGAACGATTTAGCAGTACATTATACTTGCAGTAGAGGATAACTTAAGATAATGTCCAAAGCTGCCTCAGTCGAAGCATAACAGTATTCAGTGCTTTCCAAAGTCCATGCACCAGGCATGAGATTTCTCCGCGGATCCGCAGATTTCTGTGGATTTTGAAATTAAAAAAAAAAAAAAAAAAGGAAAAAAAATGCAGCGGGAAAAAAATCTGATTCGATTTTTTGTTTGTCTATTTTTACCACCATAGTTTTTGCTGTGTGTTAGTGTGCTAAGTTCAGCATATTGACAGTGTGTTGCCTTGTATACTGTGTATGCTTGTGTGTGTGTACGGCGTTCTCGCATTTTCACTGCATGATTGCGACTGTATGTACTGTACATGTGATGTGTGATGTATGTGTCTCCATGTTTTGAATGGTGATATCCGGATTTCACAAACGTTTTTGGCGTTTAGACATCTTGGAATTCGCGGTATTTGATTATTACATAATGAAGACAGTAAAAGAGAATGATCCCTGTGTAAAGGAAATTGACAAAGATGTGGCAAATAAGTTCAAGTGGCGGTGGTCTGGTGGTTGGATCATGAGATGGAACTTTCAAACTCCAAGACAACATCGGGGGCACCGAGTGCGTGCGGTTCTATATTGTCCACAAGGCCGGTGCCGGTGGCCTCCTCTGCAATAACACTTAACAGTTCGGATCGGCGATACCGTGAAGAAAGCGGAAGATATATTTTGCTTTCAAATATTCAATCAATGTTTTTAAGATCTACATAATTTAATTGTAGAATGCATCAGAACAGTAGTTTTTATGCCTTAAATTCCAAAATTCCCCAGGGGGCTTGGTCGCTTCGCTCCCTAGCAAGGCCATGAATCTTCCTCTTTTTTTATAATTTTTCTGTCTTATGCCTGATGCACATTTTAATAATCATAGACTATATTTCGTAGCTTATTACAGTCCTGAAATTAAGTAAGATAGCAACCTAGTTTCAAGTTTCATGTATAACTTTTGCAACATGGTCAGTCCATGTGAACTGTTTTTTCCATCTTCCCTTCTTTCGTATATTAACTTGAAAACATGAATGTACTGAATCTCACAAGAAGAATTTTGCACCATTCTGAAATTTGAATACAGCCAATGACCATTCTTTGTTTTTGTTGATTATCTTTCTCTGAAGATGTGCAAGCAGATGGTGTGACATTGACCGATGGTAAATTTCTCCCTTGTGGTCTGGTGGTCTGGTCAACTGGACTTGCTCCAAGGTTAGTATAAAGAAACTTGCATTTTAGTATTTAATCACTATAAAGTTTAGGGATCATATGTGACCCGACGCCTCAAAACCTACAATAAGTCGCCAAAATTATTTTTTTTGTTTTATACAATTTCTGAAAGTAGGGATTCTCAGCTTTCCAATAGTATATCACTTGCCTAGTTTACTCAATGATAACACCTTTAGATATCACATTTAGAATCAGTATGTAGCAAGCAATCAATAACTCCTATTCAGATAAAACGACCATTTAAGTTCGGAACAAAGAGTGCTAAACCTTCGCTCTCTGTGTGCGCCCAAGTGAAATTGGGTATTCAAATGGCATAGCAACCAGTATGAAGGGATTATCAGATTAGGCTGAATTTTGGCACGCTGCTTCAGGAGGACCTATTCATTACTCACTCCAAAAATCAATTTAATACCTTTGGAAGTAAAGTACTAATTTGGCATTGAATGAAAGTATTACAAAAGCTCTCCAAACATTCAGTAGCTCGACATTTGAAAAAAAAGGAGTCATTTTAAAATGCCCCAAAAACATATTTCTAAGTCGAATTACGACTCACAAACTTGAGACATGATAGAATGATAATGAAACTACCCATTTCTATGAAAAACAGAAAATCGACGGATCCAAGCAAATTTACTATTTTGGGCTGTTTGCTACGTTGTGGTCCGTGCGACTTATTGTAGGTTTTGAGGCGGCGGGTCACATATATAGATTTCCTTTGATAATGATAATAATATTCCGTTCTTGTGTAGTGCATATCTCATTGTAATATGACATCCATATGCACTTCCAAAGAGCTTTAGACACTATTACCCTTCATTTAGCACTGGCAGTCATAATCTGCGCACTGTGTATTTCAAAGAATAATTCTACCTGGTACCCGTTTACCTCACTTGGGTTGAGTGTGGCAAATGTAGATTAAAGTCTTGCCAAGTGGATATTAGTGTTGGCAAGGATTCTAACTCTATAATTTATGATCAACAGTCCAGTGACTTATTCACTTGACCGCAACACATCAACCTTTATTTTATATTGTTTTAAGTTACCTTCAAGGGTTAGGAATGACTGAACATTGTAACTTTTGCAATGGTTGTAAGACCATGCTCCAGCGACAACTACTCCCCATCAATTTCGTACACTAATTGATCACTAAACTTAAACCAAACACTATACCTAACCCTCACTCTAGCCTAATCCTAACTTAAATCCCAATGGCAACCCTAAACCTAACTTAAGTGCCAGTGGCAACCCTAAACCTAACTTAAGTCCCAATGGCAACCCTAAATCTAACTTAAGTCCCAATGGCAACCCTAAACCTAACTTAAGTCCCAGTGGCAACCCTAAACCTAACTTATGTCCCAGTGGCAGCCCTAAACCTAACTTAAGTCCCAATGGCAACCCTAAACCTAACTTAAGTCTCAATGGCAACCCTAAATCTAACTTAAGTCCCAATGGCAACCCTAAACCTAACTTAAATCCCAATGGCAACCCTAAACGTGCCTTAAATCCCAATGACAACCCTAAACCTAACTTAAGTCCCAATGGCAACCCTAAACCTAACTTAAGTCCCAATGGCAACCCTAAACCTAACTTAAGTCCCAATGGCAACCCTAAACCTAACTTAAATCCCAATGGCAACCCTAAATGTGCCTTAAATCCCAATGGCAACCCTAAACCTAACCCTATATCTTTGACAAAAATAATAAAGCCCGGAGCAATTGTCGCTGGAGAATATGTCCCAGCACCTTTGCCTTGATTACTTACGGGCATAATTATACCCACTTCAAATAGGTAAGTGTCCCCTTTAAGTTGGGATTTGTATTACTGTATACATGAAATGTATCATGAAGGCTGCCCCTCTGATTTCATCCCCAAGAAAACTCTCTCAAATGGACAATTAGGCCATGGGAATCTACACCCTAGGACAACTACCCCTGAAAAGCAATGTACCCTAAACAACGTACCCTAAACAACTTCCCCTGAAACACAAGCTCCTTCAAATGGATGCTCAGACTAATTTAATAGGGGGTACTGTCAAGAAATTTTTGCATGCATGAAACTTTCACGAATTTCGCGAGTGGTTGAGTTTCACAAAAGATTCATGCCACGAAATAATCAAATCACAATTGAAACAACATAAAATTATTGCAATTCGTTTCAAAATTTGTGAATGTTTTATGTCCCAAAAGTTTCTGGTTTACTGTAATTGAATCATAGGGTACAAGTACTTGTCTTGGTGTAGTTTTCTGATATATGTAGTTGTCCTAGGGGCTACCTGTGAACAGTTAGTTGTCATTGTCCCAGAGGTAGTTGTCTTGGCAGTATTTTCTTTTGGTGATAGTCCAGGGGGTGTTGTCCTTGAATCATCATGCAAGTGGGAAAATGCTTCATAAACATTTTTAGAACTTAATATCATCATTATTCTTAAAATCTGTTCCATTGTTGTTCCAGACCCTTCACAGAATATCTAGACCTTCCAAAGAACCCTCAAGGACAACTGGAGACAGATGAGAGGTTAAGGATAGCTGCTGTAAAGGATAGTAGTGTCTATGCCTTGGGAGATTGTGCGGATATTGTAGGCAATCCACTCCCATGCACAGGCCAGGTAAACGGCTATCATTTATTTGAAATTTCACCTTCAGAAAATCGGATGAAGTTAAATTTCAATGTGTTTAGTGTGAGGGTATGTGTGACCTCAACCAAAATCAATCCAGTGATTGATAAAAAATCAACATAATCTGCTGCATTAGGACGACAGCCCCTGGTCAACTATCACCTGGACAACTACCGGTATGACATCTAAACCCTAGGAAAATTACCCCCTCCCCCTCTCTCCCTGACACTATCCTCTCAAAAAGAATCCCACAATTATGTTGTGGGTGTCTAAATTAGGAGGTAGTTGGTAGTAGTCTAGGGTAATTGTCCTCAAGAGGTAGTTGACATAGAGCTTGGTTGTCCTGGGGGTGTTTCATCAATAATAATAATACATCAGATTTCTATAGCGGCATTATCCATTTTAATTAAATTCTCAAGGCACTTTACAACATCAAGAAAATTATACAAATATAACACGAGAATGAATAACAAGAAAAAATATCTGTCTTCAAAACACAAGATTGAACTAATAGGATTTTAGGTTGTCCTTAAAGGAGTTGGTCCGGCATAAACAAAACCTCGTTCCCCCCAAGATTTCTTAGAAAGCGGAACATGTAAAAGACCAGAGTTGGAGGATCTAGGTGTCTATGATTTTCTGTGATTTTACTGACAAATTTGCTCTCAGCCAATCAGATGCAAGGATTTCAGTAGCTTATAATAGTTATTGAAACTTGTCATTGATGACAAGTTTTATGAAACAGGGTCCAGAAGTAATTGTATTCGTGGTGTACATTGTATTCCCAGGTTGCAGAGAGAGAAGGTCGGTATCTAGCCAAGCTGTTGGCTCACCGAGGCCCAGTGGAAGATGTTCCTCCATATGTCTACAGAGGCTTTGGAATGTTAGCCTATGTGGGAGATTATAAGGCCCTGACAGAGACACCAGCACTCAAAACTCAAGGTTCGTATATAGCTCTGAAGGAGTGAATTGATGCTGTCCTTACAATGATCTCAATTTTCTCTGGACTTTAAATTGTCAGTAATGGGTTTGAGGTTTAGGGTTCAGTATAATTGTGGGTCCCAGGTGAAGTAAGGATTAACTTGACCACAGAGAAATTTTTGACAGAGCATGGTCATACAATCAGCCCTAGAGAATGGCAGGTTGAGTTTAAGTTTATTCCTCTTGCTTATACACAAAGTCACACACAGCTTTATATCAATGGTAGTACAGATACTCACCAAGGATACAAGGTCGGTATTTAAAAAAAATAATAATTAGACTCAAATTAATCGTATTTCATAAAATCTACTGAGAGGACTGATTTTTTAAAATGAATATATGTGTTTGTAAACCTGATAGCACTTTAATGCCTGGCTCACACAAAGTATCATTTGCTGACGTTAAGACTGCGTCATTGACTTGTACAGTCTCTTGTGCGTCATGAAAGAGTGAGACCTTTCATAAAGGGATTGCAAAATGATCAGTCCAAAAATAATAATTAGACTCAAATTAATCGTATTTCATAAAATCTACTGAGAGGACTGATTTTTTAAAATGAATATATGTGTTTGTAAACCTGATAGCACTTTAATGCCTGGCTCACACAAAGTATCATTTGCTGACGTTAAGACTGCGTCATTGACTTGTACAGTCTCTTGTGCGTCATGAAAGAGTGAGACCTTTCATAAAGGGATTGCAAAATGATCAGTCCAAACAATACTTTAAATAACTGGCGTATAGGATAATTGCCTTCACAGGCTCAATTAGCGCAGGTAATGGCACAATCGAAATGACGCCCTCGTGTGAGCCGAGCTTAAGAATTTGAAGATCCCCAATGATCTTTCCTTTATGAAATGGTTTCTTGAATATTTTGCATGTTTCACTATGACTGATACAAGCATTGATCTATTGGCAGTAGAAACAGGGCCAAAAACTACTGGCTCAGATTTTTCGTTCAGTCATTACCATGTAGTTGAATACATCTAGTCAATATATAGTGTTTTTTGATCTGATATCTTATGTTACTGAAGTGTGTGATATTATTTCTCCGTCTTTCTTTATCAGGATTCAGTTCATGGCTCTTGTGGCGGTCAGCATACCTGACACGTCTTGGCAGCTGGCGGCTACGTATGCAGGTCCCTGTCGATTGGACCAAGACTCTCCTCTTTGGCAGGGACATCTCAAGATTCTAACCCAAGCACAGAGGTCCAGAAATCATAAGCCTAATTAACGTAGTGGTTCTGCATGTGTGCTTTTGGGGTTTTTTTTAAAGAAGATTCACATTTATGCAGTCTCTATTTACATCACAACTCTTCTCATTAGCAGGAATATCTCAAGTGGTCCAGTAATAATGGGTATGTGCTTTAGAAGAAGCTCTATTTGCACATCCCTGATAATTAGTCCAAGACCCACCCTCACTCTGCAAACACATTTCAAGATTCTTGCCTCACCAAAGTGGTCCTGAAGCTACATGCCTACTGTTTGTGATGGCTCTGTATATACACTTAAAGAATTGTCACGTACAGACCCTTGTAGAGTGTCGGATATATTTATAGATTCTAGCCTCACTGCTTTGGTCCAGTGATTGTTGGCCTGATACAAGTAGTGAAGCTGGGACTTTCTTCCTTGAAGATTCATATGGAGACCATTGTCGATTAGACCAAGATCCACCTTGATTTGGCAGAGACATTATCTCAAGATCCTAGCCTGTCCACAGACCTACATTTTTGTTCAATACATATAGCTGTGATATTTTTCTGAAGAGATCTCTGTATTTCTGTAGACCTGTCAAATGGACCAAGATCCACCCTGAATAAGAAAGGGATGTGATATTCTCACCTTAAACAGTAGTCCAGTAACCCTAGGCCAAATACCAGGAACCACTTTCACTGGGTTTCAACGAAGTGAAACAAGCTCAGGTTAGATGGGTTTCCCATGCTTTCAATGCTACTATACTGAGTCTGGAGTAGTTAGTCTAATCTCCAGTACTTTCCGTCTTTCTCAGGATTTTTCTAGTACTACTCCACCCTTAGTATGTGAACACACTTCATTTAGAGCAAGGGAAACCCTCTGTCAAGAGAAAAGCTTCTGAGATGCTGAGTGTACATCATCTTCTACCATTTCAAATCTGGCAGCTAGCTGTGAATGTTGCATTTCTATGATACAAAAAAGCATTTTTGTTGAGAATGTACACTTGGCAGAACAAGTGTATTGTTCATATATTTTAGTCTCGAAGGTGTCAAGGTACATATATATTCATTGTGAGTAGTATAGTTTTACATAAATACACATGCAGTACATCTCAGGAAACCTAGATATAATTTAGATCAACATGTTTATATATTATCCATTTTCTTTTTCAAAAGAATTGATGTGTGGTGTGGTTTACATTTTATCTTGACATTGATTATCTTCCTCGTACTTTCATGCCTTTACCAAAGGAAAAGAACATTTTCATTGATCATTTGTATGTATGACATGTCATATTTCTAGTAACATTATTCTGTCTGATATTAAAAAGTTCATTATGTTGTGATGGAATCAAAATATATGTTATTTGTTCCCCATGATGAAAGTCGTCGTCCTGTGGCTGGCAGAAAGGCGTTATTACACGCGCATGCCATAAAGCAAAATTTCTTTTAGCTCGCTTTTTGATTGCTCTTTACAGGTTATACCATTTTAAAAACATGTCAGGGATTTTTGTCCTTATCAACTAATTAAAAAAAATGTAAATGGATGGTAACTAACTAATTTGAGTAGTTTGCAGTAATGGGTCCGAGACCAATCTCGTTCTCAAATGAATGAAATCAGAGGATTTCCTCTTGGTCTTGGTCACGGGACCCCTGGACCCTGTCTTATAAAGAGTTGCGATTGATCAATCACAAGTCTTCCAATCAATCGCCAATTTCCAATCTCCTATCTCTTGAGTACAGTCTTGCGATTGATATCAATTGCAAATTATTTGCAATTAATCACAACTCTTTATAAGACGGGGCCCTGGTCTCGGACACATCACTGGTGTAGGTTCACATCATATAAGCATATATTTTTAATGTTATAGTTATTTTGATGCTAGCAATCTTCTGCTCAACGCAATAGCCAAGGACCTCTTCTCACTCTGCGGGTAGGTAGATGAACTCCTTTACTTGTGTGCTGTAAGCCTATGGGTTGTACATGTTTCATGTATTGCTATAGGTTCTTGTAAAACCAGAAACTTTTGCATTACTGTTAGCTACTTTCTGCAGCAACAGACATTTGTGAATTGCAGAAAATGTCAGGGGTTCTAGGTCGTCCTCATTGATCTTCTACAGTTTGTACAAGAAGTAGATCAGAAGTAGATCAGAAGTAGATCTGCTAAAACTATTTCAGGGAGTCAAACTTTCGCAAACTTCACAAACTATTATCGTAACTACAGTAACAGGTGCTTTCATTTTTAGAGTCATTGTTTATGGTGTCTGGTTTTGTTGTTACATATTGTGTCTTACTTTGATAGCCATTTGTTTTATCAGTTTATCATTATATAATTGATAAATATATTAATTTATTCTGCACAGAGTATATCTATGTTGTATTAAAGAGAAATACGTATCAGTTAGTTACCCCTTCCCCCAAAATATATATTATTTATTCAATGTAATTCTGATATGTATATTTAATGAATTGAATAGAATATCATGAATCTTGAAAAATTTGTATAGCTAATAGGAAAATTGTGATAAAATATTTGCCTTGATGAAATAAATATAATAAAATAGTTTGTTTTTATGACTATTAATAGAAAAAGATATGCGTTGTCCTTTATTTCTAAATTCTAATTGACTTTCAACGTATTAAATACCCCAGTCGCACCAATATGACCAACACAAGACTAAACAAAACCTGACAATACCCCGAATGGCAAAGAATCGATCAGATTGGCGGAGTGACCAAGGTGTCAGGTACATTCATCATGTTAGTGCAAAGAAATACATGTTCAGGGGAGTGTTTCATCAAGTGTTTTTGTCAGTGATTTTTACCAACAACTGTTATAAGCTACTGAAATCCTTGCATCTGATTGGCTAAGAGCAAATTTGTCAGTAAAAATCACTGACAAAACGCTTGATGAAACACTCCCTTGATATCCTTATTTGAGGCAGGAAAAGGATACATGTTATCAAAGCAAAAACATACATAAATGTGCTGGACACAGGACTGGAGGTGGAAGAACTAGCCATGCTAGAACGGGTCCACTCGATGTTCATAAGGACCGCTATTCATTTAACACGCGTTATGAATAGCGAGGTAATTTGTCTATGGTTTGCTCGCTATTCATAAGGATGGCTATTCATGCAAAACCGCTATTCATTTAGTCACGCGTTATGGATAAGAGGTCCTTATGAATAAGTGGTCCTTATGACTAGCGAGATTACCCCGATAAGTACTGGGCCATCATATCTCTAGGAAATGCAAGGACTCGGCTAAAGTAAAGTAAGTAAGTTATTAAAGTGTTAATACATCCTAGTGGAAAGTCGGAGATAGAAGTAGAGAGAATGAAGAGAGAAAGAAAGGGTAAAAAAAAAAGAAAACGGGTGGAGTGCGGGAGAGCAGAGAAGAAGGGAAGAGAGGGAGGGAGAGGGAGGGAGGGAGAGGGAGGGAGAGGGAGGGAGGGAGAGGGAGGGAGGGAGAGGGAGGGAGAGGGAAGGAGGGAGAGGGAGGGAGAGGGAGGGAGGGGATGAGATGGAAACAAAAGAGAGGGGGGGGGAGCTAGAGTGATACAAACCACAGCAACAAACGTGTCTCGCACAGAAATCAATGTAAGTTTTATTTCGCTATATTATATAAATATACGATTTGTAAGTTATTGGTTGACAAAGAAAAAAACATTACATAAGCCCTTGAAGATTGATAAAATTCCACAAAAACAGCATACAAGCAAGTTGGAAAAAAAGATTTTGCACAAAGACAGTACATTAAAAACAATGGCAAGTTGCTATCCCAATAATGTAAGTCATGTCTCACATATTGCTCTTTTTTGCTCTTGTCGCAAACTCATTATTTGCACTTCATTTCTAATAAAACAGGTCATATTAAATTGTCTATTAAGTGGCAGTAGAGCGTTAACTCCTGTAAGTTAATACAAGATTAATAACCTGGCTCTCAACAAACTACACTAAAGGAAAAAAGAAACTTATAAAAGTTCAAGAGATCACCAAATTAAATTCTCTGCATGGAAATGTACCAAATTTGGATATAATGTTGATTCAATGCATGGCTTTAAATGACAGTCAATAACAAAAAGTTTTCTTCAATGCCACAAAAGAAATGTGCACTGAAGCAAAGGACTCTCTAATCCCCAAGTCACAAAGACAAACTGCAGCCTTGTACACCATATGCATGTCAATGAATGAAACAAAAGAATTTCAAAAGGGATTTGCAAGTTCATATCCAAACAGATTAATAGCCAGTATGTCCACCTCTAGCTTGCTGGCAAGCTGTACACCGTCTTCGCATGCTTCCGATCAGATTCGCGATGGTAGCCTGGGGAACATTGTTCCATTCCTCTTGCAGTGCTGCAATGAGCGTCTCCCTATTGATGGGTTGATTGTCACGCCTTGACACACGTCGACCAAGCTCTTCCCAGAGATGTTCAATTGGGGAAAGGTCTGGTGAACGGGCGCACCATGGCAGAACATCAATATCCTCTTGCTCGAGGGGTGCAAATCCCTTTTGAAATTCTTTTGTTTCATTCATTGACATGCATATGGTGTACAAGGCTGCAGTTTGTCTTTGTGACTTGGGGATTAGAGAGTCCTTTGCTTCAGTGCACATTTCTTTTGTGGCATTGAAGAAAACTTTTTGTTATTGACTGTCATTTAAAGCCATGCATTGAATCAACATTATATCCAAATTTGGTACATTTCCATGCAGAGAATTTAATTTGGTGATCTCTTGAACTTTTATAAGTTTCTTTTTTCCTTTAGTGTATATGTATCCATATATCCATGTACTCAAATCTACTTTGAAATGCATAGCAGCTTCCATAATAATGTACACTTTTGATCCCATAACAAGGAGAGAAACACAGACTTCTTTCATGTTCATAAGCCTCCACACAGCATTGACAATTGTCCAAGGATTGCCAGGTTTGGCAACATACAAATATAGAACCAAATTCCACCATAAATTCATAGCTGGTGCACAATTTAGATTACAAAGTTTGTTTGTTTTCATTAAACAGGAATTTTTAAGTATTTATTTTCAAATTGATCATATTGAAGTAATGTAAAACTGTACACTTTCGCAACTTAAATTTGTGTATATTGTTAAGGGTGAACATTTTTCAGCAAGAAATGTTTGCGCAGTGCAAAAAGTCAAAGTTGAAATTCATAGATTTTGCATCATGAATACTTATGCAAAAAATTCTACCCAAGCGCCTTTTGCCAACTGATATTCAAAAAGTTAAATGTCCATAACTGTAAAGAACAGCTAATGTACTTACATTCTTTCATCTTCATCTTCAACTTAACCCTAATAGGACCGGGGGGGGGCGGATTCCGCCCCCCCCTCGACGTTTCGCGTAATATGTTCGCATCGCGAAAAGCAGTCACCACGCCGCTTCACTACTTTTTTCTTTCAAGTCTTGCGCAACTTTTGAGACCAAATTTGTGATGTCCGCGCGTGCGGTTCCGGAGTTACGCAACATTTCGTAAGTGCATGTCAGACCCAAAATTGCTCAAAAACGTGATTTTGTGTACAAATCCAATGCAAATTGTGTTTCCAGCTAAAATTCATAAATGTTTCATTATTTTTACTTTTACTGTTTAAAAACAATTAATTTTATGTTGTTTATGATTAAAATAGTGTCACCGACGAATTCCATCAAAAAAACAATGAAAAACAAAAAGTCGAAAAACAAAGAAATACATAAGAAATTAAAAAAACAATAAAATACATAAGAAAAAAAGGATTTTACCGAATTTTTTTGGGGGTTTATTTGATCAGAATCTGACAAAGAGTCTGTATACAAAAAATCAGCAGTTTTGGGGCTTTATTTAATTAATTAGAGCAAACCATTAATTTTATGCATAAATTCGCATAATTAATTAGTTGTGAAATTTTTCGGAGAAATTGACTATACAGTTTTGTAGATTACGTGGTCGGCGACGTGTGTGCCGATTTTCGTTGCGAATGCGCGTTGGACGGCCGAGATCTTAGGGGGGGGCGGAATCAGCCCCCCCCCGGCTGTGAGATGGGTCTAAATAACCCGGCTCTATTAGGGTTAAGGCATTAACATGTACACTGGAATGTTCACACTCTATAAAAAAAATAATTATGAATCCATGAATATATTACAATGTAAAAAGAAAAGAAATATTCCATAATTTACAAGTCTAATAAAACTTTTGCACAATGCATTTCTTTCAGTGCTTTACATACAATTTATCTTTTCTTGGAAAATGCCTTTCCATATTTTTACCATTTCTAACCCCACCTGTACAGCATGTTCCACATGCTACTTTTACTGAGTCTATCAAAATTTGGCAACCTTACAGAACTGATTCATTCTGATTTCAAAAGCTTTGCTCATTTCTAACGTACATTTAACTTATCAGGATCTTCGCTTTTGGAAATGTATGTTATTGAATTTACATATTTGAAAATACTTCTAGAAGACATTTCATCACTTCGCTTATTGAGGTCACAAATAAGATCCTAAATACACTGCTTCCCATAAAACAAGAAAAAAAGTTTATGTTCTGCCTGGTCCTCAGACTATCTTTAAATGTTTGTTTTACACACATATACATACAGTCATAAGATATTAATCATACATACGTGTACATTACACAACATCCTACAAAAAAACATGTATTTTTTAATGTATTTTAAAGTCTAATACTATATTTTTCATTCCGATTTTTAACAAATTCTTTTTTCCAAAAAAAGGAAATTTTGAGACAGTTAATCTGTACCTTATATTTACAGATAAAATTCAATTCATTCAATTCAATTCAAGTCAATTTGGTTTTATTGATATCAAAACACATGAGAAAAGTCAGAAGTCTAATGCTGTCATATTTACAATAGTTACGATAAAAACATCAAAAATATTAGAAACATACAAATTACTAATTCACATAAATAAATTGTAAATGATTATGGGCTAAAGATAAAATCTTAGCAATAAACAAACATCAAACATGTATCTCTAAATTAATAATGCAGAAATAACCCATGCAATTCTCAGAACTAGGCAAATTACCTCTATTCTACGAAATGTAATCAAACAAAATGAAGAATTTGGAATACAAGACACTAACAGGCAGAAATAAGTACAGACACACCCAAACTAAATCCCAATTTTAATCAAAAGCAGGGCATGACAAGAACATGATTAGCATACAAAAGGACCCTAAATTTGACGCTGGACCCCCAAAATTTCAAAAAGCTCCCTATGTTTTTCTCCCAATTCCAGAGGGAAAAAATATGATTGGAGTACTGCCAAAAGCATAACAAATCTGGGAGGGAACAGAAGAAGTATAATTATGTACATGCACATCCCCACAAAGTTGTTGCTAATGTACACATCGTTTTTAGTTTACATAAATTATACAAAGCAACAAAAGAAAAGTAATTAAAAAGTAAAAATTGTGTTCACAGGAGTTAAAATGAGTTCAAAATACACACACACAAAAAGAGATATATAATAGGTAGATACATCAACTTATTTAGTAAATAATAAGATCAGGTAAGATTTTACTGGCTTGTTAAAAAGTTACATTTTATGAATTAAATTCTTGCATTGTAGTTGTCGGAGGCAGAATCATGCAAAATTTTAGAAATGTGTAATTTTGACATTTTCACATTTTGTTAGTGCCTGATATCATCACAAAAATTTCATGATAAAGGGGTTTATCAGAAATTTCTGAAAATGAAGCAAATATTACCATACTTTAATTGTAGTCCTTATTTCTTCAACAAGTACTTCTTGATGGCAGAAAAGCTGGACTAAAGGTTGCCTAGCATAGCAATATCCAATGTATTAAAGGTGGAATCCAACAATAGAAATTTTTAAAAAAGTAACAGCAAACAAAATAGGTTGTCACAAGGAATTCTGAAAAGAAACATCTATAAATTTGAATACATTAGTCAACCAGACTTTGTTGTGCCATGTCTTTAAATTCACTATTAGATCAATTTTCAGGCTTCATGATAACACCCTCAGTTCAGAGTGTGGAACTTTTCAAACAAAGAGTCCACAAGGATGGCTTCAAAATTCAATATTCATTTTCTTTCTCTAAAGAAAATATCTTCTAAATGCAGCTGCATGCAGAACCTTCCTTCTACCAAAGTAAACAATATTCAAAACTACAATAAAAGCATAAGAAAAAGAACAGGGGCATCAGCCCTGGGTTGCTCCCTTCATTAGTTTTTGTATCACATGAAATGTAAATGTATGCTGTAAATGCCAAACACTGTGTATGACACTGACCCCCCCCCCCTCCCCCCCCCCCCTCCCCCCCCCCCCTGAATGGTTACCACTCATCCATTTTTACACACACCTAGAAATGCTTTAAAACACACATGAATCTGAAAATAAGCTGCACAAAATATAAGAGAATGTAAATAAGAAATAAAGCTTTAAAACTATTAATAATGCACCTCTGATTCTTACAGTATTACTGTTAATAAAAAAGAATTATACAATACAGATAGTGTAAGTCCAAAAAGAGCATCGTAGATAGAAATATAGAGGGCAGTCTCCTACATTGATACGTCGACATTCATTTGAAACAAATTATAAACAATAGATTATAAACAATCGAAGGAAATTAATTAAAAATAGTTGCACATGCAGAAGAACTTAAAAAGTTGTATAAATATATATTCTCATATTATTTCATGCACAAATTATGCTTTATAAGCTCATTGTTAATATGTACATACCATACAACAACAAAGAAAATTCATTACATGAATTTCAAATTGATAAAAAGCAATTTCAAAACTGGCTTCATAATCTCGGTGGGTTTGATTTTTTTTATATCTTTGCTGATTAGCAATAGGGATATTTGTCCAATGATAATGAAAATATACTCTAAAATAATTAAAGTAGGACATACAAAAACTCCTCTTTGGCTCATGAACCCATTTGTCTGGTAAGTGCCAAAAGGGCTTTAACTCAAATATCATTTTTTCATCAAGTCCTTCTGGCTCTGACATGAAGGTTCGCATACATTAATATTCAATGACTGGTGTCCCAACACGTGACTCAGTGAGAACGCAGATTTTAAGTACCTTTCAAATACAGTCAACCTCGCCCAAGTCGATCATGACGGGACTGGGTGAAATGCGTCGACTTAAGCGATTTTCGACTTGTGTGGAAGTCGAAGAAAACCTGACTTGCGCGTGTACGCATAACACGGGGACGCGGCAGTGCGGACTTTGGCCGGCGGCCCGGCAGTTTGATCGATTGGTAGTTCTCTTCACATAATGTACCATGATTTATATTGTGCCGACATCGGGAAAATAAGTACATACATGTACTGTACCTTTCTTGTACCCAGTATATTACTTCACACTCCTGTTACAAGTTGGACAATAAAGAATAAAACCAGACACGTCCAGTGATTAATTTCAATGTATTATATCCTCCCTTACATCCATTTATATGCACATGGCCGTGAAGCAAATAAAATTGCATGCAGGTACAGCGTCTGTCCGGCCGGCCAGCCGTGCAAACATGACAACATATGACACGCCAGCAAGTCGGGGTATTTTTTTAAACAAAATCGGCGTGTGGCAGTTTTGACAATGATTGATTTCACATCACCGTCTAGTTCGTCTTGCGCGGTGTGGATTTAATGTTTTTCATGGTATTGTTCTGAGAATTCGATCGATATAGGCGAGTATTCGACCAACAAAACTCGACTCATACAAAGGATTAACAAACGTAAGTCTATAGGGATAAATTTGGGACTTTATTTTCATCGACTTGAGCGACTATTCGACACACATGCGACATCGACTTAAGCGAGGTTGACTGTATTATCAAGGTATTTAAGTCCTTTTGGCGTTGAATACAGGATATCAAAACAATGTACTACATCACTGGAAGTGATGAGACCATATGACATAGAGTGTATACAACCACGTATTGCGAGAAAAATAGAGGCATCACCAGGTCTATACCCAAAGCTCACTCCTGGTTAACATGAGAAGCCAGAGGGTAGACTTCAAGCGTCAAAAACGCTTTGATAGATAAGGTCTACATCAAATGTCGCAACATCAATACTCAAGCGTCCCATGCATTCACATTTGTGTCATGTTTCATCCATGTGCTCTCTGATGAGTATACCATTCATCTGCATTCCTTTCATGCCACTGCTGGTGTCCACATCTGTTGCAGAATGTTGCTGGAATGTAGTCTAAACTATAGTCTTTTCATCCATGACTGGGGCATTTAAGGGCGTTTGTCCTCTCCTACATGTATGGATGTGCCATCTGTTGGAGTTAAAGCGAGACAGAATTGATGAGAAGGTGTTTATGACCACCATAATCACAGTCAGTACTACATTCTTAAAAGCTGCACTCTGTAATAGACCAGCTCACTAACATATTCAATTTAAAAACAAAAAATTATCCCATAATTTCTTTCCAAGGTCCTTTTTTCAAGGACCCTTAATAGCGACATACTATAAAACCAGAAACGTTTGCAACGTGAAAATTTCGCAAATTGTAAACAGCCATTTTCACAGCAAGAAACTTGCAATTTGCAAAATTTTGTGTTATGTCAATTATGATTTAATGATTTCGCGGCATAAACTTTTGCAAATCTGAACAACTCGCAAAAATCGCAAACGTTAAATGCAAGCAAAAGTTCCTGGTTTTAAAGAATTATTTCATTCACGTTTTATGTTCGGTAACAGATTAATCGATGGTAAACACCCATATATAGCATACTTAATTTGTTGCTATGATGGGCAAAATTTCAAGTAAGCCATGAAGTTGGGCAATTCTCAAAGGCTTCTATGGCTTTTCAGAATGAAAACCAGCTATATGTTGCTGTTTTATCATAGTTTATTCTCAATGTCGCCATTATGTAGCAATCCAAAATGGTGCATTTTTCAAGCACGCTATTGCTATAAACAGCAGCAACAAACTGCAAAGTACTTGCATCGATTAAAATGTTGTCCACAGTATTATTAACACATCTGTACTGTGATATAAACCATCAATAACACAAAACAGGCAAAAAAGACAGCTTGAAGTTGAGATTAGAGCTGGTTCCCATGAGACTCTGGCATACTGATTTTATTACAGAGTGTATGAAGGGTAGATAACTTAATTTGAGTCGGGTGGCATGAATGCATTCCAGTGATTAGGGAACTTAAATTGCCGCTAATGAGTGCATGAAAGACTGCTTCTGTAGCATCAGGGCATAGACTCATTGGACTAGTTATTGGTTATGATGGCAAACCCTTACTGAATTACAGAGAGAGAGAAAGACAGACAAACAGAGTGACAGAGACACAGAGAGAGAGGAGGGAGACAAATAGAGATGGAGTGTGTGACAGAAACAGAGAAAGAGAGAGACAGTCAGAGACAGGGAGACACAGAGACCTGTATTCTGAAATGTTTAGCTTAAATTCCAGTTTAAGTTAAACCAGAGTTCGATTAAAACTGACTTAGACCGCAAGTCCAGTTTATATTTCTATAAACCACACTTAATTAACCAGAGTTCAGAATACGGGCCAGAAAGACAGAGAGAGAGAGAGAGAGTGAGAGAGAGATAAGAGACAGAGCGGGATCATGAAATACTGAACTAATTACTAATATGATTTGACTGAAAATTGCATAAAAATATTTGTCAATACTAATTTAGTTCTGTGGGGTTTACATACTTCTTTCTAACCCCACATATATGGAAATGTGAAAAGGGAATATTTTGATACAAGCATTCTTTGATCCCATATGGCATATGATATGGGAAGTAGGAGAATCTTTCCCATTGACCTGATCATGGAGATAGATCATGGAGATAGAGCATCCACAAGAGCAATACTGAGCTGCCAAACATGCCAAAGTCATCATCACTTACAATCTGTTACCACTTTCTGGCGGCGTGCCCTGGAGTTCAAGTTCGGAACGCATTACCCCTGTTTACGATCAAAAGGTGGACCGATTGCTTTCCCATGAAAACTTGATGGCTTTGTCATGGAAACTTGTAAAGCAGAACGGATTTTGGGGGTGTTTTGGGCTTGGTAGTCAGTTAGATGATGGAAGGAACTAGGGAATTAGGATTTACAGTATCGGTAATGGATAAGAATTCTTTAAGTTTTCAAGGGCTTGCAGATATGTGGGGAAACTTAATGCCATTGGCCTGATATAACTGGGACGGACTCTATGCAAAGTGTGTATATCAAACAGTTAATAATTTCACTTTGATTATCTGAATATCTTTTCACCTGACTGCTATTAAAGCATGCAAGTATATTAAAGCTTCAAGATAGGCACTCAAATGTACACTTGGCTTGAAGTCCTATCTGAAGGACTTGGTAAATTGAGGATTACCCTCAAGGGAAGTAGTATGCTTTATAGAACATTCATGTCTAGCAACACACAACATGAGGGGTTGGCTTGCATGTTCTTGGGTCTGTAAGTGATCTCCTTCATGAAATATATACTGAACCTTGAAAAATCCATTTACAGACTCAACAATGTGCAAGATACCTTCAAGGGGTGGGTTGCGCGTTCTCGAGTCTGAAAATGATCTCCTTTATTAAAATTCAGTGGGTGCATTACCGAACCTTCAAATATCCCAAACAAAATGGCAGAGGTTTCAGGGATTCAGGTCTAGCAGAACATACCTTCAGGTGGTGGTTTGGAGGTTCTTGAGTCTATAGACCATCCCCTCCGCATCCAGCTCTCCTTTCTTGAGAGACTTGAGAAGACGTTTGGAGGCCGTCTGGAGGGAGGGGGGCACATCCCTGCTCAGGAGGGGGCCGATGAAGACCTCGTAGGCACGTAGCAGGTTGAGATGGGCATTCAGTCCACCGCACTTCATGTTTGATGAACACTTGACTGGATAAATGAACAGATAAAGAGAAAATTAAAAGAACGAAATGAAAAGAAAGACACTTTATCAGTGGTATTATTTGTGTGACATAAAACGTAAAAATAAAAAGCCACAATTTAAACAGATGTAAATGGTCCCTTCAGTCAATGGATTACAAGTTTAATAGTCATACGTTTCCATATTAAGTTTCCCACATCATCAACTTTATCATTTTTATTTTACTCATCTCATAACTCCCCCCCCCCCCCCCAACACACACAGCTGTCAAAACAAATCAAAATGTGTTGAATATAAAATGAAGCAGCATGAGAAAAATGACCGCCAAACAGAACACAGGAGGCAAGTTAAAAACTGAATCAGAGCCAAAACATTTTAATATGACAGTTAATTTCCTAAAGTCACTCCTCCTTTTCAAACTAATTCCCAAACCACCTTGACCTTACAGGGAAAGCTGGTGACCATTTCTCTCACATTTGCATACATGATATAGTGGTGTGTTTATGAAGAGAAAGGAAATGACTCCAAGCTCTTTTCCTGTGTGTTGTTTGGCACCCTGCTGAGGATTCCTATCGTTACATCATCAATCATCTAGTCTTCTGGATAGGACTTAAACTATAAGTTCCCTGGAGTTATGTTATGTGTACTGGCAAACCTGTAGGCATACATGCACACTTTAATGAACCAATCAATGAATCAATAAATCAATTAATAAAAATTATTAATCAATCAATATTGATCTCATTTTCGGTTTACGACCTGAAACTAGATCCTATTTTTGGATTCTGAGTGTTATCCACATCCATCCCCTTCCCTAATATCACAACTAGGAACCAGATATCAGGACTAGATCCATAGTCTGGAGTGACAATTTAGCAATTACTGACTTAACAAACACTAAAGAACCCAGGGCATGATAATTGGATAATACAAGAATTAATTTTAACCATAATTCCCTCCACATCCTACTAAGCACTGCTATAGGCCTACTCCTTGTTAAACCTTGTTTTATAACGATTGATATTTTTTGAAGTACAGTGTAGTAGGCCAACATCTTTATCCATAGTCTGCATACTATGTCTGTATAATCATAATATCGAGATTAAATCAACAGTCAGTGTACAGATATTGGAGTGAGGCTTCCTTAAATGCAAGCTATCTGCTATGCCAAACAAAGCATGGAAACCTTTTGAAGTACATGTAGCTCCAGACAAAATGTGATTCAGATGCACCTCACAAAAGGGATCATGATCAAAATGAGCTACAAAAAATAGCATAAACTGTGTAATGATACATTGCTATGAAAACACATAGTATTCAAACTACTACATCATCTCATCACTGAATGACAATGTACAAAGAAAATGTGGTCAACATTATCATGTCAATGTATCATGTTCCCTACTGGTTATTATGATTTCCATGTCACATTCAATCATCACTTGCTACCTTCTGCCGTTAATGAGTATCCTGACTTGTCAGAATCACAGCAGTCCCACAGAGCAACAAGGCTATAAAAAGGAGGTGGGTGGGGAGTAGCTGAATTCTTCACATAATTTTTGTCTGCCTCTTTAGTTCTTAACAGAGAGAATATCAGTTTTTCACTCTTTGTTTTCTTTCATTTCTTTGTATGTATTTTTCATATCATGGGGTGATAGGTGGGTGTATTTTGGATAACAACAGGGAGATCAGTTCATCTTAGAATTTTTTTTTTTGCAAAATAAATATTTGAGTTCTAGTAATGACAGGCATTTCAATTCTTAGAGAACCAAACAATACTTAGACTGACTGTTGAAGTGTACAAATAAATGATATCTGTCAAAAAATTGAGGTAGCTGACAAATTGTTTTTTAATAAGTTAATGTAACTTATATGAACCATAAGAGTCCATTACCAAGAGCGGAACAAAATCTTTCTATAACTTCATCAAATGAAATGTTTAATAAACTTTTTTTTTAAGCTGAAGCATAAAATGTGCCAAATTCTCATACTGACATTACAGAGACTCTTGATATTTGCCACCTCCATTTGCAAGAAAGCAAATTTGTGTAATTTTTTACACCCACAATTACACACACTTACTGTACCATGCATGTCACGCAAAAATATAGCCAAAAATGCTGCAAAAACGAGTAACCCCAAAACAATTTTGTTACTGTCCATGTGGAATTGCCAATGTACATGTACACAAAAAATTAAGGAACACTTACCCGCAGATTTGCCGTCCACCAGACACTGCATGTTAGCGTCGCAGTCCGGCTCCGTGCTGCTCAGGTCGTCAACGTCAGCCAACTTAAGGGCTCCATCCACCATGACAAACTGCTCGTCTCTAAAGTCACTGATGGCTGTACTGCCCATTGGCGAATCCTCAAGAAACTGAAGCAGTCTGCCAATCTCCATGCAGTACTAGGAATGGATTGAAAGAAATAACCTTGGATTAGGATTAGTTGGTCATGGATTAGAATTAGATTTCAGGGTGCCATGCCCTCCACAATGGTGAACTGCTCCTCTCCAAGTCACTGGTGGCCATGCTGCCATTGGTGATTCCTCACAAGTAACTGAAACCTAGTATGTCAATGCAGTACTATGAATGGATAAAAGAAATGGTCTTGAATTAGAATCAATCTTGTTCTTGGATTGCATGACTACAATCAGCTCGAGGTGGCTATGCACCATGACAAAATGCTTGTCTCAAAGTCACCAATGGCAGTACTGCCCATTGGCTAATCCTTAAGAAACTTAAGCAGTCTGCCTATCTCAATGCAGTACTATGAAATAATAGAAAAAATAGTTTTGGATTACAATCAGGTTTCAGGGTGATATAAAGGCAAAAGGCTCAGAGGATGGATCAGTGGTCTTACATGTAGAAGTGATGTTAGAACCAGTAATGCCTCGTTTACATGTGGCCTGCGATTGGTCTACGGAGCCCTTATCCTGCCCATATCCCCTTTTCCATGCAGCCTCCGTGCAGAGGCAGGAGGCCGTGAGATTTTCGTACAGGTTCACGGGCTCCGCGGCCTCTATGATTTTATTTCGAGGGAAGTTATATAAATTTGAAAAAATCGTAAGCCCGTAGCCCGTAGATATGTCGTAGGTGGCATTGCATAATCCCCACACGGGCATCATACAAAGGCCTAGTGCGGAGGCTTTGCGCTGATCGTGCAGAAAACGCACAATTTTTCGGTGAACATGAGGGCAAACAGAAATCGTACAGAGAGTGTACACTCATGGGATAGTAGCACGGACATCACACGGACATCACACAGCTATCACAAGGTTGCCGCTCGCTGCCCGTACAGTACCCGTGATATTGAGCAGTCATCTTGAGACAGGCCAAACATTTTTCAGATGGGCTCCGTACGATTTCTGTGCGGAGGCAGCGGAGACTACACGGCTACTGCACTGAAATTGCACGATTTCCGTACAATCTCCTAGCAGATTCTGTACAGATTTGCCAATACAAACAAGAGCCCCAGGGGGCACGATGCTCACCTGAGGTGGATCAATTCACATCTGGTGCATGTTCTCTCTAGTACCACCAGGAGATATGTTAGAAATTGAAACAACTAGGAGGATGTACATGAGGTGATGTTAGAAATTAACATAATTCCCCCCCCCCCCCCACCCCCATGGTCTACAATGTCATGTATTATTTGAATCTCCTACATCTAAGGATGATTCCCACCAAGTGTGGTTGAATCATACAACAAATCACGCAAAGAATGTACATTACCCCTCCTGCATATTAACCTCGCCCTCGCAGGACCCCTATGGGGCCACCCTGAGAATGTCATGAACAACTTTTTTTTATTCATCTTCAAGATGTATATAACACAAAAAATATCTAGATAAACTTCTGGATCTGGAGAAGAATGTTTGAAATTTACATAGCTTTTACAATACACAATACCAAGTCTGAGCTATGCCTGGTTCTGGAGAAGAAGATGTTTGAAATTTACATAGCTTTTACAATTGGGGGCCCTCCCCCTGGGCCCCCCTGGGGGCCACATGTACCATTTTAGCAACTTTGGGTCCCCTACCCCTAAGGATGATTCCTACCAAGTTTGGTTGAATTCCGATCATGGGTTTTGGAGAAGAAGATGAAAATGTAAAAAGTTAACAGACGACGGACGACGCACGCCGGACAAATTTCCATCGCAATAGCTCACGCAAGCCTTAGGCTCAGGTGAGCTAAAAATGGCACGATGCTAGTAGATAATGTAAACACAAACACTGTAGCCCATAGCCACTTACGATGCCCCCAAACTCGCACGGAAGTCGTAGACCAATCTATCGTACGGCGCACGGGGCAAATGTAAACTAAGCATAAGTCGTGGGTTCAAGACCCAGTAGGGACATTGTGTATACATGTATGCTAGTGCTCTTCATTGTTCCTATGCCAGCATACATATAAGGGGTAAAGGGAATAGGGTAAACCTAAGCCTAACCCAACATTGTAAACCTGAACTTAAACCTAAATCTAAGCCTAAACTTTATTAAAGAGGATCGTAACCCAAGCATTATTTGTCAGCATACCACCAATGGTAAGTAGTACAAATGGGATGTCTATCATGTCATTCTCTTTGGTAAGGCATTTATTTGCTTTCAAGGCATTCAATTTTCAACTGCCAAGAACCCAGGTTTCCTGGTTTCAAGCTCAGCAGGCAAGTGCCAACCAATACAATGATTGATGCACATCTAGTTTTCAGCAGAAAATCAATATATTCTACAAAATTATGTACAGGTACATCAGTGATGCTACTTAGAATTGATATGAAAGCCTGAAAATTATCTAGAATGAGCCATTTTTTACACAAAAAATGTGTTTTCTATGGCCTGAAAATAAGTTGCTTGGGCCTGAAAAGTGGCATCCCGGGTACATGCATTCATGTAGTTTTCGACTGAATTATTTCTTCTCCTGAAATGCTGAGACTTCAAAGTCGACATGGAAAGAATATAGCACATGCATGTACTATGTTTCCTAGAGGTCAAAGTCAGGACTGTTAGTCAGCAATATTAAAAAGAGACAGAAAAAACAAATGTTTCTTTTTTCTAGTGCATTTTGAAACAGATCCTCTTCCTCTGGGTATAATATTAATCTGTTATCTCACTCTTTGCTTGAATTCAGGGACCCTGTGCTTGGGGTGGTGAAGTACATGAATGAACTGTATACCATAATACATAAATCCAGGGGGTAATTAATATCAAGCTAGATCGGGCTTACTTCAGGATATATTAAGGAAGCATGATATAGAACTGGATTATCAAAGTGGATTATCAAATGTCAATGAAAGTACATATAACAACTTCATAGAGTTTTGATCAAAACCAACAGGTAGAATAATGATGTTCCGGTTGTACTCTAAATGAATTATATCTGTAAGTAATAAGATAATGTAGTGTTACATTCATTTTTTTTTTTTAATCTAAACCTGTGTTTCAAAAAAGATTTTCACTCATAGTTTTTAAAGAACCTTTCTTTGATATATGATCATTTTTTAATCACTAAAGAATCATTAATGATACATCATACATGTACTTTCAAATTAAGTTATCGAATTGCATTTTATAAACCATGCCACTGTGAAGGAAAAGTGGTTTCAATAGAAGAGTAATTCCTTAAAATGCAGATCATCTCAACTGAGCAAGAGATAAACATTTCACTTTATTGAATTTGTTACTGAATCTTCCTTTGCTAGCAACATTTATGACAACTCTGCACGAAGAAGGCCACATACAGTTGTACATAAAAGTGTGATTTTTTTATACAGAATGAGGCAAGATGAAAATAGAGAAGTGACTCAAGTTGATGACGATCATCTTGTTTAAATCAAATCCATTAACATGTCTAGGAACCGTCTCAAATCTTTTATATTACATTCACTAGGTAAAATATTTGTGGTATGCAATATGATTATATTATTTTCTAAAGATTAGATCATTACAAAATCCCACTCTAACCAAGTGAAAAAATTATATTATGCATCACAAAATTTAGAAAAGTGATAATCAGTAACACGCAAGTAGGGTAACACTTTGGCAACAGTAATTTTTAATGAGGATGGGACCTTTTAAGACAGTTTCCCTTGTTTTTATTGACCGTATTGAGATCCAATAAAGATCCTAGCATGTGAATTTCAAGTTACACCAAATCTCTACGCAAATGAAAGTAATTTTTTTTATCTTGTGCACAGAGGCGGCTGGGTAACATCACGAGAAGCCTACTTGCTTTAAATATCAGTGGTCACGAGTAGCAATTCTATAATTGAATTCAAGTACTAGTACTACTCCTGATCATAAGACATTACATTTGATATTGAGTGAAATCATCAAAATTCTGATGACTTTGCTCCTTTTAAAATAACTCTAAATTTGCATTCTACAACATTTCTCTGCAATTGAGGAAAATGCTGTGTAACCACAAATGCAAACGAGGAGTTACAAATGCACTTTATTTTGGGTTCAATCACATACAGATCTGGGTCAACATATCAAGAGAATGGGGTCAAAGGATACTTCCCTTTTAATCTCCATTACAACCCTGCCCATCAGACACGGGCCCTGTTCATACTTATACATGTACATCTACATCTTGAGGAACTTGAACTGTCCACACTTAACAATACTTCCATGAAATTTCAAACAACAATTCTGCACAATGTTACAGAGCTATGAGAAACCATGAACATCTTTTCCTTTATAAAGTGGCAATATTGACATTCTTTGTAGCTCCTATCCTGTTTAAACAAAAATCCTGTGAACAAAAATGAGACTTTCAACAGGAATTATCTGTTCACAACTTCACGTTTCGTTTAATATGCATCTTCAGGAACTAACTGCCTTTTAAAAGAATCTCAACTGCAGTGCATGTGCTGTCTACTTTTATTTAGGCTTTTTGCATGCTACACCTCGTGAATGCACTTGATGGGCCACGAAAGAGCAAGGGTGTACATGTATTTCAATTTGAGAGGTGGATGATCGTAGCGAGGAAGGATGGGTTTCGGCATGACAAGTCTGCTTCCGCTTTCTCTCTTCATGATTTCTTGCCGACAGGTTTACGATCAAGTTGGTTTTAAAGGCTAGTTTTGGGACAATAATTGGGGACTTTATCTACTTTTTGTAAATAAAATAGCATTCACTAGATCTATGCAAATGAGGCAATTATCTTCAAATTTCTTCAAACTTAATTCCAGCAGCAATATTGTTCAATCTTGGATACCAAATTTGTTTAACAAACAATTATTCATTGACAGTTTGGCTCTAGTGAAATTCTGTTGACTGATTTGCACTAGGAGTAAAATATCATCTACAGAGAAGCAGAAGGGCATTAATTCATATCATTTGACAGTGTTAACACCATTCTGGCTCTCAGCAGATGAAATCTTAACCCCTACCGCGCCGTCGGCGGCAAATCCCGCCCAAACAGAATGGCTTGAAAATTCTTCCTCATACAGAAACCTGTGCCTTCAATATAATGCTTATTCCTATGGAATATATCTGCGCCCAGTTTGCTCAAGAAAAATCTCATTAAAAAGTGAACAGTTAACTCTTGAAAATTTATTTTTGACCATTGCTAATAAATCTGGTGGCATGGAAGGGGTTAATAGAAGCAATTTGAAAGAAACTTCTTTCTTATACTTACATGTCCTTGTCAGTTTTTGCAGGATGTCAGTATTTTTTAAATTTCTGATCTTTAAAACCCTATTAAACGTAGAAGAGAAATTTAAACTAATTATGTCAAATAACGAAACAGACATAAACACAATAATAATCTTATGAATAAGCGAAATGTATGACAAACGATTAGACCTGCTGAAAAACATCATAAAATCATCAACATATAGATGGAAGACCACTCCCTATACTGAAAAATGAAAAATATTAAATTGTTTTCCAATTTGGCATGCCAAAGAATCTTGGACTACATACAGTACCTGAGCTTCATACATGTTCAATGGCACATTGCACAGAATTAGAACTTACGAAAGGAAATGTCAATTTTCTCCTGAACTTGAAAAAAAGTGGAATTTGAATTAGGATCACTCAACGCAGGAAATAATGGGGCAAATTCTGCCATGATTCCATAAGAATGCAAAATTGCTTTACATCATGGTTGGTATTAAACTTGTCTGTTATGGTAGGATTTGTAATTTTTTGTTGGTTGGATTTGTTGTTTGATCGTGCCCTGGATGCATAGCTCTATGAGGGGGTGATGATTAATCAGTGAAAGAGGGTGTGCAGTGAATGTCTGTTCTCTTGGATGCTGTCTGTACGTGATGATATTCATAGGCTTGGGTGTCACCCTAAGTTGTGTAACTACACTGCAAAAACCAGGGTGTTAAATATTCAACACTACGTTGGTGTACAATTAAATGTATTCTTATGGTGTTATTATAACACCCAGAGAATCATTGTTATGGCTCCGTAATCAAATCTGTTGGAATAGTTCGGTTGATTACACCATCGGGTGTAATTTATTTAAAACACGCATGCGCAAAATAAATGAACAGAAATACCGCGGGATCGCTAGCTCCTGATTGGTCTAAGCATAGTGCAGCAGCGCATGCTCCAAACACTTATATGAATATTCATGAATTTTCAGTAGCGTATGGTTTGGGGTGGCCCGATTTTAATAACTCTTACCATATGCATAAAAAATTATAATGGGTATATAAGAGCTTGCACTAGACTGTACCAACAGGATAAGATTATTAGGATAGGATAGGATAGTACTAGGATAGGATAGGATAGTACTAGGATAGGATAGGTTAAGATACACATGTAGGATCTGTGTGTACCAAGATGATATAGGACATGGCGTTACTCTGACACCAGCTATGGTGTAAATTATTTTTAATACCATGGATGGTGTACAATATTGGTGTTTAAATAACACCAGTGGTGTTGAATATTCAACACCATTCTGGGTGTTAATTTTGATTTAATCCGAAACTAGGTGTTCTTTTAATCTTTCGGTGTTGCAGGATATAGATACCGGGAAAGAATAACTTTTAACACCCATGGTGTTGAATTTAACACCCTGGTTTTTGCAGTGTATTAGCTTTTCCACACAGGAGAAATATGATGTTGGTTTTTTAAAATCAATAAAGTGAATCAACTATTTGTCTATCTATCTGTCTTTCTACCTACATATAAAGAAACATTGCATTTACAAAGAGACACATAACCACTGTTCTACTACACAACATTTCATTACCGGTATATGTTTTGCAAGATGACATTTACACAGGAAAATCAAATTACATGTACTTGTTGTATAGCTATAGTTTTTTGTATGAAAGATACATGTACATGTATATTTCTCCTACGTGTGAAGGGCGATGTGTTAATGGTACCTTATGTCGGGGGCAGAAATGGCTGCAATAAAATCCCGCATTATCATAGTCTCTTGATAGAATGCTAGCTTTATGGCACAAATGAAAATTTGAGAATTCAATACTAGTACTAATAACATCATACATGTATATGTACAGGTACTTCCAATATGAAATTGCACAACATTTGAATATAGATTTTTTTCTTTTTAAACCTCTCTGGTTTGCAATGAAAATCACATCATTTGAAAATGAAAATTGGATTTAACCTATAGCAGGTTCTCAAATTAGCTGAGGGATCGTATGACTCTCCCTTCGGTGTAGCTCTGTGTTTGACAGATTGTTGATGGAAGGAAATAATGTACCTTTGCTCTTAAATCGGACAGCGTCGGTTTTGAATTAGGCTTGGAAAGGCTCCAAAGTTTTCTTCTCTATTCACTTTGTATGGAAGGAGATCAAGTACATGAAGGAATTTTAATATAGAACTTAAGAGACCATAAACGATGCAGAAATGCAGAATCATGTCTGATGATTAAACTAACAACAGTCTATATGCACATTTCCTTTAAAAAAGCAGGAAAATAAAACTGGAGGGGAGAGAGATTTAACTGTTGTGAAATAAAAAGCCAAACCATATGAATTGCTCCTATGAAAAATTAAAATTGCCTACAGAGAAATAAATCCCTAGAAAAAATGAAGCTTGCATATTACTTCAATTACATTGGAAATTGACAATTTTATTCATTAAGAGAACAAATATCGAGTGCCAAATATAAACTTCTTTATTTTCTTTTTTTTTTGGGGGGGGGGGTAATATTTGCATACTCCTGGAATTGAAAAATGAATTCAGAAATTGTTATTTGATTTAATATAATAACCATTTTTTTTAAAAGGACTTCATGCGCAAGCCAAAAAATACTCAGCATAAATTGTAGCTCAGCTCAGTCATGTTGAATTCACAAATCAAATTGGCTTTGAAGGAAACCGAGTCTCATATTTTAGCGGAAAAGGAAATAAGTAATGAGACAAAAAGGTTTGTGTTCATCCAAGATTAAAGGAAACTTCAACAGAAGCACAGAGAGATTCACAGCTACTTTACATCCATGAGAGAAATCTTTCATGTATCCCAAGCATTCCTTCACCATGTGCACAATGACCAAAGAATACAATATAAAGAGTTAGCCCAATTGGAAATATGAAACAACCCCACTCCTTCCCACCTCCCCTATACAGAAGTTTCAATGCTAGGGGGCAGGCCTACGATTCAGCGCTGTAGCACATCTAGTAGTTATTCAATTTCGTCAAATTAGGGTGTCAGAAAAATGGACAAGATAATGAGGATATCCTTTCTGCTTCATGCACATTATACAGTTTGGAAGGAGAGATTTAAGTCAAATTAAATTGAATATGAAGACATCTTCTCAACAACTTCTAAAACCTGAAAAACTAGTGATGTAGGGACCGACATGGCTCTAAATCTAGCAAGAAACACTGAATCCAAGCAACCCATACCCATACTCACTAGGTCCAGTGCACAAGGACTCAAAATGTCACTTCATACCAATGTAAAGAGAGGGCCTGGTTCACATGGATCCCCACCCCCAATTTTGCTCTGAACCCTGGAGGGGGGATCCTCAGTCATTAGTTAACAAAAAACTGGACTTACTTTGACTCTCTTAGCCCAGGGTTCCTCCACCAGTTCATGAAGATGGACTGGTGACCCCAATTCCACCACCAGGGTCACACCCCTCTCCTTGATGTTTGGACTCCCGTTCTCACTGCGTGCACACAGTCCTATCAAGTTCACAATGTTCGGATGCCTGACCTGACGGAGGATCATGGCTTCCTTCAGTACTTTGTACATAGCCAGAATGAGACAGTCCTCTTTCTTCTTGTAGATGCCTTGCTCAAGACAATCCTTCACACTTTTAACCTGCATGCCGGCGCTCTTGACCGCAACCTTCCGACCAAGCAGTGTCCCTTCCTGGACGATCTTTGTATGGCCCTGCCCGATGGTCCGGCCGATTTTGATGGTGTCCGTGTGCCTGCAGCTGTAGATCTGCTGCTGCCGCTGGTTGCCATTGTTGCCAAGGGCAGCATCAGGAGAGTCTCCCACTCCTTCCCATCCACTTCGCTCTTCAATCCCTCGCACCTGAATGGTGCTGGCATGTTCTGAGTTGGCCTGCTCCTGCAGGTCTTCAATCTTCACAAGGAGTTCCTTCTCATAGGCCTCTGCTTCCGAAAGCTTGCTCTTCAACGAATCCACTACATGCTCCAAGTGGTTGATCCGACGGTAGTTTGAAAACAAGGATCCGCCCTGGACGCCGCT
The DNA here is from genome assembly GCA_025617745.1 of Heliocidaris erythrogramma. NCBI lineage: Eukaryota > Metazoa > Echinodermata > Echinoidea > Camarodonta > Echinometridae > Heliocidaris > Heliocidaris erythrogramma. The sequence goes on from CM046861.1 coordinate 48,282,342, forward strand.
TCCGATTCCACCGCTACTGAACGTATAGAAGAGGAGTGTTACCGAGATCAGGCTGGATAGAGCGATCGCCACTGTGTATGTTTGTAATCGCAGGAGAGCCCTCATCCTGGGACATAGTGTAGAGGGCAGCAGAGGACCTGCTCGAGGTTTGAGGGATTCCTGTGTCCCATGGAGGCTTCTGCTGTGCTTCCGATCTGTCACCCTGGTGTAAAAGTCCGAAGTCTTGACATTGGGTAGGTACGTCATCAGTTTACCAAAGATCTCTTCTCCTCATCTCAATTGTCTGGGAGCAGAAAAATAAAAAATAAAATTCATTTAGCTAATAGTTACAAGGGAAAGTTAACGATTCACTATCTACAGTCCTGATTTAAATTGGAGAAAAAAATACATGCTGATATACATGTACTGATACTCATCACATTTCCTTAAAATATCTATCATTCTGTTCTGATGATTGAAAGCAAGACAATTGAGTTTTAAAGACCTATCTATATCATAATTATTGAAAAAATTCAAGTACAGCATGTTGAACTGTAATTGCATCTCTCTAATTATTCAAAATTTCTACTTGTTAGCTTGCTCACTTCTATTTTGGTGCTTTCTCTCCCCCCCCCCCCTTGACTTTCCCAATGTAATGATGTATCTTTTTTTTTTCTCCCTCTTTTCCATTCCCTCTTCACTAGCATTAAATTACGAGGATGCATCTTGTAATCACAATAGTAGTTTACAACACATACGCTTAATGTCCCAACTAAAGTTGTCAAGTCCAATTATCCTCCTCCCATGTGATACCCCAGTCAAAGCTGATCTACCAAGTACTGTATTCCCAGACCTGACGATTAAGAGGAGAGCTTGCCAAACTGACACCCGCTTCTCACTGTAGACATACACTCAAATGCCATAGGTACAGCTTCCCACACAACCCTGCATGCGTGCACCAACTCTAGACGAACAGCTCAGAAAACTTGATGTTCCAACCCCTCCCCCCGCCCCTTCCGACTGCAAGCTAAAGCATTCATAAGGTATTATGTACACTGCTGGGATGATAAACATACCACTATGAACATTCAGAGTGGGAGGGATTTAATCCCTCAAGTAATCAAAGGATTTTCGTTTAATACGAACACTGCACTGATTTACTAAGGTGGATGTATTCTCATTATCAGCAATTTTTTCATTTAACAATAGTAAAAAAAATATATACAATAAACAAAAACAATTCAAACATGTAGGCCTACAAATATGTAGTTATAAATGCGTTTCAATATCTGTTTAATTCTTCTTTCAAACAATAAGTCTACATAAGTAAGCCGACTTAGATCTCAATACTGTCAAAGTAGAGTTCCTTTACAACATGAAGCTACATGTACCGGTATTGTCTGTATAGGACAGTTAAAGGCTCCAGGTATATCTTAAAGATAGCAAGCATAAACTTGTTTTTTATCTTTATTGTTTGTTTGTAAACTTCTGACCACGATAACTCCTATAATAAAACAACGGCAAGATAAAAAGCTTTTTAAGAAAATTCCTACCGATCTTTCCTAATTCAAATTATAGCATGGTTGGATAATTCAACTGTCATGCAGGACTGTAAATTAATACACCGTACATGTACATGTACATACTTTTTTTCAGAATCATAGTGTTTAAATTGTGCGCTTTAATGTTGAGAATCCAAGAATGCATGAATGTTGTAGGGTAATGAAATAACTAAAGCGGGTATAATTTACTCTGCAAATAGTGAAGGCAAATATACTCAGGTCACATGTCAATAACACAGCCTTACTAAAGACTCTCTACAAATATTTGTGTCTCTCACCATTGAAAGAAGGGGTAACATGCAATGCAAGGTAATTTTTCATATGTGATGACCCATTACAAATGAGCTTTTACATGTTCCCAGCTGGAATTTTATTCCATTTCAATGTTGTCATGACAACACCACTGCAAAAAACAACATTTATATTTTTGTTCACAAAGATTTTCTTTAGAAAAAGTGGGATTTCTATATTGTAATTCCTTTTTTTAATTTTATAGGGCTCTTTGATAATAATGATAATGAGTATTTAGGAGCACTAAAAACAAAAAGTACCATAGCGCTTGCAAAATTACAAATTTGAAAAGAAAAGACAACAGCAACAGCAACAGCAAAAACAGCTCTTTCAGAAAAATTAAATCACTCTTGGCTATTGTTTTTTTTCTTTACTATAGTGAATAACCTTATATGCACAAAATGCTTGAATACCGCTAAAACATGTTGAATTGGTGAAGCAAATATCATGACACATAAAAGAAAATGTTACTCTGTCAGAGAAGACAGGTTAAAAGGGTTTGAAATTACAAAAGATTTGAATACTGAAGGAGGGAGGGGGGTTACACTACCCCCTCCTTGCGACACCCCTCCTCATTAATACTTCATAGAATGTCATAAACAGTCACAAACTGCTGCACAAACCATGACTATGAAAAACACCTTTTTTCACTTTTAAGTTTTAGGTATGTAGCCAGTGCATTTGAAAATGAATGTTCAATTATATTTCTCTCTCAGTTTACAAAAGCTGATGTGGTTTATATTTTTT